>VWZV01015131.1:1693010-1762166 GCA_013397155.1 Irena cyanogastra
TTTTTTTTTTTCCCAGCAATCACAAAGAAAAGCTGCTGAAAGGTGCAGGCGATAGACTTCTTCAAGAGCTGTTGACAACTCCCAGGAAACTTTCACATTTCGAATGCATTCTGCCCACATTTCCTGTATTTTCTGTAGTTTTTAAGTTCCTCAATTTAGCACACAAAGCTATTTGCATGAAAATAGCATTTTGAGAGTTTCTTACAGAAGACTTACAATACCTTGCCTTAAAAAAAAAATACAGCACATAATTGTAGAATTATGTGTTGAACGTCTCAGGTAGCTGGGGTAAGAGGAGAACGAAGCACAAAACTGATTGCAAACATTTTTCTTTCATTTTCGATCCCATCAAGCTCTCATTCTCCAGCTGCCACTCACAATGGTACTCCTGGATGCATTAATCTAGTGCCATTATCATTCCCTAAAGGCAAGAAGCACTTTTATTAAAGCAAATACAAATTAATTTAATGGTTTCACTGTCTGTGTTTCTAAATATACATGTAGATTTCCTCTTGACCCGCAGAGAGAAAATTCTGTATTGATACGTTCTTGGGTAAACCCACTCCTAACAAAAGATAAACATCCCATCTGGTAAGCACCTTTTTACCAAAGTCCTAGAGAAATGGCTGGAACCTGAGATGCACCACCCAGGTCAGCTGAGTGTTAGCTGAGAGATTAAATCTCCTTCTAGAGGAGAGAATCCTCAATAAATTCACCAGACTATGAATTCCACCAAGATAAAATGTTTTACACCTTACACTTGCTGCTGTTTCTGGGTGAAAGCCTCCCGAAGAGGGGTTGCTCCTAATGCTGGATGTTGGGATGAGCAAGGTTTACTTGCTTAGGTCCTGGAATCCACATTTCTGCTTCAGAATTCCTAGCAAAGAAGAGGTATCTGGCCTCAAACTGTGCACCAGGGGAGGTTCAGGCTGGACATCAGGAGGAATATCTGCACAGAAAGAGTTGTTAGACAATGGAAGGAGCTGCCCAGCAAGGTGGTGGAGGTGTTCCACAAACAGTTTGCGGCACTTGGCGCTCTGGTCTGGTTGACCAAAGAAAATCAAACAACCCAAAAAAAAAATAAAAAGAAAAAGGGGAAAAAAAAAAACCAAAAAAACAAAAAACCTCCAACACTAAAACACCCACAAAGAATAGCAAATCACTGGAAAGAATCCCAGGAAGCACCTGGACTTTTCTTTGTGGACATCCCAGCTTCAACCCTGCCTTTCTTACAAAAAATGTCAGGACCATCTCCTACAATGGCACATAGGAAGAACTTCTTGTATTCTTGAACAAATGCCAAATTATTTTGATGACTGGCAGTGTTCAGCACATCATCACACAAATTCATTTTTTAAAAAAATTACAAGGACACCTCCAAACAGCTCTTAAGTAGCTATTCTCATGCAAGTGTTTGTGTGCACAAATGCCAGAAAAACACAAATAGCAAGAAATATACGGAAACGAAAAAAAAAAATTAAAAATCATTGGGAGTAGAGAAGCTCTCTCCCAGGAGGCAGCAGGAGGGTTTTATTTTTTAACACTTCTGCCTGTTATTGCAAAGGCAGGAAGAAAAGACAAATTAGAAAGATGAGAAGGCAGCAAAGCACAAGGTCAGCAATAATGTGACTCCGAGGTATTATTGAATTCAGTCAAGGTTAATCACAGGAGCCACGTTTTTACCTTGGTGCCTTCACCAGGTGGCTTAACATGATGTAAGGATCTGGCCCAAGAAACATTAGATTCTCTCATTTTTGCCTCACCGAGAAGGATTTGCAAGACCCTGGGTAATTAAACCAATAAACCACGAGTGAAAGCCTGGGCTGGTGCCACTTTTTGACAAACACGTTGTGCCGCGCTAACGGCCCTTATCCCATCCGGAGGGGATGGGAGCAGGGAAGGAGAACAAGACAAACCAGCTGATTTTCAATTAAGAGTTGAAATAAAAATGAAGTGCTGTTAGTGCTATTGGCCTCAGAGCTGCCAATACTCTTAAATAACACAGATACCTGGCCGTCCTACAGCCCTGGTAAATCAGCTTCATTTGTTTAAAGCAGAGCTCAGCGGCACTTATTTAACAAGCACCGCTTCAAGCGTGACTCACCACAGGCAGGAAGCCTTGAGGGGCACAGGAGAATGTCCCTGAGGGATGCTGGCAGGAAAAAATTCTCTTTGGACTAGAAATCACTCACCACAGCAGCTTCTGGCTGGATGTGGAGCATTTCGAGATCACCTGTCTCTGCTTAGGCTGAGGTAGGTCCTAGGTTGTCCCAGGAAGGAATGCTGATGTCCCCAGAGGTTCAGCAGCTGGTGAGGGGTTGAGGTTGGGATTGCAGGCTCCTGGAGGGAGCTGAGCTCCTCAGAAGGTAGCTGAGCTCCAGACACCTCAAAAATCCTCCTCAGTTACCACTTCCTCCTGGTTGGCTTTGCTGGAGGACATCTGAAGCCTTTAAAGCATCTTAAGTGGTTCTGGCCTGGAGGTTGGAGGCTGAATTTGAAAGCTGGGTGCTGATGTCCTTACAAACCACCCGACTGGTGAGAGTCTTTAGGAGGAATGGGTGTTAATGTCTTCAAAATGGGTTTTATGTCAGTATCGACCTGGGGTTTGTTACAGAACCAGTCTGACTCCTGAACTTTAGGGTAATGGGAGAAATGGACCCACAGGAGCCAACTGCAGAGCCCAGACAGCCTGAACTTTTAATTTTGGGGGGAAATAACATGTTCAAGGGAGGGAATGTGTGATGGGTGGTTTGGGAAGGCTGCATCTTCCTCTTACCTCAGCCAACAGGGAAAGGAAGAGGGTGACACGCAGCCAGGAATTTAGGATAAGAGGCTGAGTCCTGAAATAGAGGGGGAGACCTCACAGGGATGTGCCCCAGTGGACTCTCTCTCCTTATTCAAATAAATCTGTAGGACTCCTCTGTCTCCTTTGTGGACACTGGCTCCTCACAGTGTGGCTTTTCTGTACAAACTGGAGCCCTGTTTTTGTGGGTCAGCAGCACCCAAAATGTCAGTGGGATTCACTGATGGTGCATGGCTTCAAAGCCCCATCTCTATCTCAGTCCCTGTAACATTTCACAGCCTATTTATTACCTGTCCCTTGTAATTCGGCCATCTCCCACCACCTGTGCACACACTGTGCAGATTCCAGCTTTTTCTCCAGGAGTATCTGGGCATCCTCTTGTGAGAAATGATACTCATTTCCAAAAAAAAAAATTAAAGGTTGATTAAAACCTTATCAAAAATACAACAGAAGACTGAATAGAGAAAATATTACAGCGCCGGGAGCAGAGGATTTTTTTTCCCCACCATGTGCTCATCCACACAATGGAGGTTTTGCCTTTTAACTCTTTAGTCCCTCCCAAAGTTCTGTCCATGGACTCCTTCTTTGCTGTCCAGAGGTGGAGTTTTAATTCCTTAAATCTTGGTTGGAGCTCAGTTGCTGCCACAGTAACAAACCCAACCCTCCCAAATGTCCCAAACCCAGGGCACCCCCTGATAACAACACAAGAGGGTGTAAAACATAACTATAACTCTATAAAACTTCTCTTAAAATATATATATACATGATATTTTCCTTTTAACTGTGAGAGTCAGCCACGGCATTACTCATCTATCACATTCTGCAAGCTCCCACCTGCACTGACCTCTCCTTCCTCACCAGTTCCGTCTGGGTGGATGCACCTCAGGCACCACTGCTGCTGCCACCTCACTGTCCTGGTTGTTTAGGGCTGAGGGAAGCTCCTGGACCTTCTTTAAATGATTCAATCCTCACGTTTCAGTAGTGGTGACTCCTCCCTGTCATTATCTTCTGCTCTAGTCTGTATCCAGATCTCTTGATCCATTTACAATAAGATTTTCTTACTCCAATCCCTGACCCCGTGTCTTCTGATGCAATACACAACTAATTCTTCACAAGAGCATCTTTCCCTCTGCCAAGGAGCTCTCCAGGAGCAGCTTTGTGTTACAGCCAAAGCCATTCAAAGGCCCCTTCACACACTTACCCCAAAGCTCTCTTTCAATCAGTTCTCCTGGTGGAAGTGCTCTTGTCCACACGTGCTCCAGGCTCTCGTGTGCTTTGTACAAAGCCTCTCAGCACCTCCAGAGTGGGGTTTGTGGACCAATGTGCATTAACCTTTCCTCTAAAAGCCTGAATATGGAGAACCAAGAGTATCCCAAAGGCCTAATAACCAGTGGAGAGCAGGAGGAACAGCTGCAGCCTTGCAGAGTGTTGAACTGCCTTCTTGGGATGCTTAGATGAGGGAAATAAGCATAGAAGTATTTTGAATGAGTGCTCCTTCGTCTCTCTCAAAACTACCAATAATCAGGAGCTAATTTTCTCTGTCCTGTTAGAGCTTGTTTGATTTCTTGAGAAATTCTGTCCTTAGGGTTAAGATGATACAATCACCGATGATTTTTCAATGGCTCAGCTTCAGGCTTGTAGAACAGCAAAATTATCATCATGTATCATTAGGTAAAGCAGAGGTTTCATTATTTAAAGCAAAAAAAAACCCCATGCATTAATATTCTCTGTGATAAATGCAGAAGCACATCTGATAGAATCATAAAATATCCAGAGCTGGAAGGGGCCCACAGGGATTATCAACCCCTGGCCCTGCACAGACACCCCAACAGTCCCACCCTGTGCCTGAGACAGGGTGTCCAAATGCTCCTTGAACTCTGGCAGGTTTGGGGCCATGACCATTCCCCGGGCAGCCTGTTCAGTCTCTCACCACCTCAATTCACACTTCTGGATACAAACATTTCGGAAAACAGCCTGAACTCTTGTGTACTATCAACATAATCCAAAATATGGGTCAACCTGGAGTGGTGAAGGAGCAGCATCACAGAAACACACTTCATTTATGTCTCATCTGCCCACATGCATCTAAATTTAAATTCTTACAAGTGCCCAGCAGCCAAGGTGCAGAGGAAACGGCAGCATTCAGATCCTGGGTCTAAAACATTTACTGTTGGCTTAGGTTGGAAGACATGACTGGGTTGTGTCACCACCTGTCAGAGGTGGGGCAGTTCTCTGCTGTTCGTTGGGCAGTTTTCTTATCTCTTCCACCACCAATCCTCCCTCCAGGAGATCTCTGCTGTTCATGGCCACTGAGTGTCCCTGCATGGCTGAGAAAATTCCATCATCCATCGGGAGAGGCTCCACCCAGGGGAGGAGCCAAGCATTCCTACCTGGATAGAATCTGCCATGGAACAGCCCAGCAGCCTTTTCCCACTGCATTCCCAGAGTTTCAGCTTTCTTCTGCCCTGCATTCCCAGAGGGAGCCCAGGCCCATCTCCAGCAGCCCTGGAGCTCCAGAGGAAAACTCCACCCTTGTCCAGGATCCCTGCTCCAGCAGAGCCACCCCTGGCACTGCAGGAGGGCTGAGCCACCATGGAATGGCACTGCCACCAACACCCTGACACACAGGGGGTCAGGGCATGGTCTGACTCTGGCAGTGTTGTTCTGTATTATTGCATTTTTTACTTTATTTCTATTTTCTTCCCTAATAAAGAGCTGTTATTCCTGCTCCCATATCTTAGCCTGAGAACTCCTTAATTTCAAACTTATAACAATTCAGAGGGAGGGGGTATTTTCCATTTCAGGGGAGGCTCCTGCCTTCCTTAGCAGATACTTGTCTGTTCAAGCCAAGACAACTGTCCAATGACATGTGGTCCTTTCCTCAGGGATGCACCCATGCTTCGGGGAGAGGGAAAAAAGTCTGAAGGCATTAAGTGCATAGGAGCACTCTGCTCCTCTACACACACCAGCCCAAAGCTTAGGATGATGCCAAACCAGCCCACTCCATTCCTCTGGTGAGCTCCACACTCAAAAAACTGAGGCTGTGCAAACCTCCCTGCTGTGAGCCCTGGCAGCTCCCCAGGACACAAACACAGAGTTTTGGGAGTGAGATGCCTCCCACACTCACCCAGCCCAGGGCTGACTGCTGAGGAAAGGGGGTGTCTCAGCCCCTGGGTTTCAGAAGCAAGAAGTAGAAAAAGGGACAAGGCTGCCATGATTATTTGAGGTTTCAGAACTGGGAGGGATGGGAGAGGCTGGAAAATGTCACAGACTTCTTGCGGACGTGACACAGGCTGGCTCATGGGCAAATTAACACAACTGGAGAACTCACTCAGGCTCATCAGGGTAATGAAATGTGATATCCACTGGAGAGAGCAGGGACAGCCACAGCTCCACTCTGCTGTAGCAGCGATGCCCTTTAGACAAAAGACTCCCTGGTGAAATGCAAAACAACTCCGGGACAGAGTGCATTCAAACAGGATCCAAGGATAGCAAACCCATAACCTCCTCAGCAGATCCCTTCTGTTTATTGCTGTGCTGCACAGGGATGTGCCTAAGAGTATTGAGGGAGCAGGCACACAGCAAACACTCCCACTTTCCTTTTCTCCTCCCTAACAGTCCTGCTGTTTAGGGCCAGACCCAAAGGTCTCACCCCAAAAATCCTTGCTGACTACACACGTGCAGGCCACGTTCATCAGCCACAGGTTCTTTAAGAATGACTTACAGCACCTGCTGTACCACCCAGGGAGGCAAATCCACCTGGCAAACAACTCTGCCTGTCCAGACACTTCTTTTCTCCTCCAGATCAACCCAAACCTTCCAGCGCTCATTTCCTGCGAGGACAGACAAATTTCAGCTCCTTTTAAACTCTCCTGTTCAAGACCACTGGTTGTCAGGATGGTCTGTGTCATCAAGACCAGCAAGGAAATATTCCTTGCTAACAACTGGGACTGCCATTCCCACCTCTTCAGAAATGCTTTTGGGTGCTGTTCCTACCTCTGATCCCATGGCACATCTTTCAAACAGCTCCCAGCCTTCATGACTCTCTCCAGGCTTGCAGATGAAGACTTGTCTTTTGAGCTATTAGTTCTTCTGTAAATCGACCTTCTCTCAGGGCCCTCTGCCTTGCCCTTACCTCCCCATCTGCTGTCATTACAACCAGATTAATTTTTCTAGAAGCAGGACTCCTGGAAAACTCTTTCAGAGGAACCTCAAGGAGATCCTAGAGTAGGTTCTCCAAAACAACCCTATCCTTGCCCTAACATGGTTTGAGCATTGCACACACATACAGAGAAGGAAAATCCCCATTACACTATGGATAACACCACCTGAGATCTCCTCTGCGAGTCTGCTGCAGCTCTGAGTAAAAGGGAGTCACCAGCCCTAGGGAGAGGATGAAAACAGGGATCACAGCCTTAACTTCACTTTTCACACTCTCCTTCGCAGAGGAAATGCTGCTTTAAGACGTTGGGTGAAGGATAACACATCCCACACTTCCCCTCTCAGCTCAAAACGTGTAGCCCTCTGTCCCAAAATCCCAAATTGCTGTGCTCAGGCACATGATTCATTTGTTAAATCATTTCTTTGGTGCTGCCTGGACTTGAATTAATTTTAGTGAATCCATATCCAAAGATACCAACCCTTGTGCCTGAAAGCCTGAACTGCTGTGACATTCTGCTTTTCCTGAGACTGTTGCCTCAAAACCACATCCTGGGCCTTGAAACCAGCAACACACGGATGTTTGTTTCTCCACACAGCTTGTTTTGGGTGTTTTTAGGGCTTTAAATATGCTGTTGAAAAAAGGTTGACTTTGCAAACAAAGTTTCCACACGGAGCAATTTGTCTGCTGTGTGGCATCTTAATTCGGATGTGTGTTTTAGGAAGGGCTCTGCGGGCAGCAGCAGCCAGGCTTCGGGAAGTTCCATAAATCAGTGCTAACAAGGAATGAATGCCCCTCTCCCTGCCAGTTAGCATTCCTGTGTGTCACGGGCGCTGCTGCCTCTCCCCACCTTTCCCACTGTCTTCAGGATATGACTGCAGAAATTGTCACATCGAATTACACTGATGAACCATCCAGTTTGCTGCCCTCTCTCCAGTCAGACCCCACACCAGCTGCTAGGGATTTAACTCTCCTGCTAATTGACAATGATGGAACAGCACCACCACGAGGGACATATTTCCTTTGCATCAGGGCCCCCCCTCCTTTCCTTCCACGTTTTGTCATGTGGATTCTCATCCTGCCTCACATACCTGGGAATGCTGTACGTTGAGAACATCTGCTGTGGTTTTTTGGGAGGGATGTGGCAGTATCAGCCATGGAGATGTTCTGAGGGCTGGAGCACCTTTGCCACAATGATAGGCTGGGAGACCTGGGGATGTTCAGCCTGGAGAAGACTCCAGGGAGACACGAGAGCCCCTTCCTGTGCCTAAATGGGATTGTATAAAAAGGAGGGAGAGTGACTTTTACATGGGCTGATAGTGACAGGAGGAGGGGCAATGGTTTTAAACTGACAGAGGGAGGTTTAGATGGGATATTACAAAGAAATTGTTCCCCATGAGGGGGGGAGATGTCCTGGCACAGGGTGCCCAGAGAAGCTGTGGCTGCCCCTGGATCCCTGGAAGTGTCCAAGGCCAGGCTGGATGAGGCCTGGAGCAACCTGGGATAGTGGAAGGTGTCCCTGCCCATGGCAGGAGGTGGAAATGGATGATTTTTAAGGTCCCTTTCAACTCAAACCATTCCATGATTCTAGAAAAGGGAAGATTTTTAGTAAGAGCAAAGAGGGTTCAGATCCTCACAATTTCCCTTACTGGTTCCCTCAGTTGCACAGTGCATCTACTTGGTTTCCTGCTGGCAAAAAAAAAAAAAAGCCACAAAAGTTAACATCCCATAACAACCTGGGATTGTGGAAGGTGCCCCTGCCCATGGCAGGAGGGTGGAACAAGAGGGTTTTTAATGTCTCTTTCAACCCAAACCATTCTGTGAGTCTGGCAGGGAGTTTTGCAGTTTGGCACATTAACTGAGTGAACAACTATTGATTCCCCTCAGCTGCAGGTGACCATCACTCAAACCTCCCAAAAAGAGCTACCTACACAATCACCAGTGTCATTCAGCAACTTGAACACCTCTGTTATTGGTCTGTCTCTTCTGCAAATGGGAACAGTCCTTGCAAGCAAAGCCACCTCAGGAAGGACAATTTTAAAGTGTGACATCGCTGTAGCAGGGAAGCCTTCCCTGCCTCTGATCACAGCCAGAGCCTATCTTCCCAAACCTTCTGCTTGTGCTGGATCGCCCTTCCTGCCCGCTGGAGAGCTCCAGGCAAGGCTCCAGCTCCCACAGACACATCCAAGAGCTCCTCTCAGCCCAGGGCAAGGAAAGAAGGAGCCAGGCCAGACTCAGCCCAGCTGGAAGCCTTCCCCCGTGCACCGGGCACGCACACAGCCCCGTGACTCACACGAACAAAACCCACGGATAACTGGATGCTGCAGGGATCCCACAGCACGGAGAGGATGGGGATGGGGTTGGGCTGCATTGCACAGTTCAGCTTTCTCCCTGGGCCAGGAAATTTGCAGCGTAATTAAAATGAAATGTTGGTGTCTGTGTTGCGTGTTGAAATATTGATGGAGGGAGGCATAAAGCATTTTATGAACAGAGGCTTCCATTTTGTGATTTACTGCCCCCAAACACCGCTTTCACAGATCCTACTTGGGGAAAAAAGGGGAGAGATGAAAGAGCAATAGGGGTTTTATCGCTGCAGAAAATGGGAAGGGAATTGGACAAAGTTAAATACGATGTATTGAGATAGTCTTTGGCTCTGAACTTCACATACAGCAGGAGCTCGCTCACACCTGGAAAAGGTCCTCTGAAGTCTATGGACATTTTTTTCCCCTTTCCTTGTGCCATAGCGATGCTGGGAAGGGGCTACACTGCTTTTAACTGCAGTTAAAAAGAGGTCAAGCCCCTGTTTGTAATGAGATTTGCAGTGAAGTATCCACAGCTGTGTGGGAAGGCACAGGAAGGACTCCTCATCACCTTTACCTGCCACTCTCTTATTACTACTCAGCCCACCAAGCACAGCCAAAGGGACTGTGGCTCCATCCTTGCTTCAAAAAAGGGGAGGAGGAAATATTTAGAGAGCATTTAATTAATGACCTAATTACAGCACAGGCTAAGAGAGAGGCCTTTGCTGTAGCAACAGCAGCATCTAACCCTGCCTGATGTGTATTTGCCACAGAAATGAGACAAATCCCAAATCTGAGTCAAAGATGAGACATGCACAGAAGCACTCGAGTCTGGCATTCAACCTACCCAATCCCAGGCTCCTTGCTCCCAGTCCCAGGCACTGTCAGGTCCAGCTGAGGTCATGGACTGACCCTGGTGGAGCAGTTCAACACGCTCACATGTGAGATGAGGTGCCCAAATGCTTCCCTTCAAGGGTCCCTGCTGGTTTGGGCTCAGCCTAGCTCCCCCAGCTGGAATATTCTCTTGTGCAGGCATAACCTTGTCTCATTAATTTTAATTCACACTTCTTCCCAAAATGAAGTTCATTAGACTTTACATTTTCTACCTATGCTACTTTCAAGTTCCATTTCCTGTGCTAAGCTTAAGGACTTGGCTTTCTGAGCTGACTTTAAACCATTACATTTTGACCATACCTTTGAATTCAAGTGTTCACAGGTACAGTTTTGAACCTCTGGCACAAAGCAGCTGTTGTCCCACAAGCTGAGGCAGAACAGGAAAAAAACAGAAGCAAAACCAACCAGGCTGAATATTCAAAGCTGTCTGGGTGGAAGAGCCTTTACTAACTACTCATCTTGTGAAAATACATTTCATTTTAAGGTTTGAGCCTCTTTTAACATAGAGATGGGATTCATCCAACGGGGCAACTTCCTTGCAAGATGAATTTTTATATTCCATGCTCCCTTTAGAAGTAATTCACTCAGAGCCATGCAACAAAACACTTTATGAAGCCCCTCGATTTACTGGTTCCTCAGCAGAAAACACCAGCGAGAGGTCTGTGGAAAATTAAATATATGCACATATTGAGAAAAACAGTAAGTGATAGATACCACTCAGTGAAGTTTTATGTGACCAATTGCTGTTGGTGGATACGTGATTTAAAGGCTGCATTAAATATCTGAAGCTTTAACTAATCACTGTATAAATAACTTACAGTGGTGGCTCCAGGCAAACGACTCATTTTCATCTTCTCAACAGACCCATATCAACAGAGGTGGATTCAAACTAAGATCTACAGGAGGATGGGAAAAAAATAAATCCAGGAATACTATTGGAAAACCAGAGAGCAAGCCTGAGTACAGCAGCCTGCAAGGAGCAAAAATATCATCTGTTGTTCATCTCCAACAGCCACAGTACCACAGGGAAATGATCCACTGCACAATCTCTCCCTGGGTCATCCATGGGATTGTTACCAGGAGACAAATCCACCACCCCCAGGACATTCATGGGGGATTGGAGGATCACACTGGACAATCCTAGAGTAGGGGACAAACCTCAACCTCTCAGGAGGCCTCACTGAGTCCTTTTAGCTCTTCAATTTAAATAATTTTAATTTGACAGAAGGAGGAATTGCTTCAGGGCAGATTCACCTGGCAGGAAGGAAATTACATGACTTCCCAACATAACCAAGTATTTGCTGTGTTGCAGAAACACTCAGGAAATAACCTCATGGGTGAGCAAGGACAGCAATACCCTCTTATTTTGGGGAGCAAGGGTGAGCACACAGCTGTGGCTTCCCAGGAAAAAACCAGATGTTTGCTTGGGTCAGGAAACACTTCCAAAAAGTGTAACTCCTCCTTCCTGGTTGTGAGGTTGTGCAGACAGCTTTAGACAATTTAGGGGTACCTGTGTGCAGATGTGGCTCCATAACTGGCCAAGTTAATTGTTAGGGGGAGGAAGGTAATTGGGACATGATAAACATTCTTCTTCACTTTCCCTCCTTTGTGGCCCAAGAGACATTCTTGGATTCCCTACAAAACAAGGATAATCACACATTATTTACCACCTTTAAAGAGCATCCTGTCTCCTTTCTCCCCAGGGATGGTCACTTGGGAAAAGGAGAGGAGCTGAAGCTCCTTCCCATCTTCTCCTTGAACCAACACACAAGGGGCAGGGAGGGGAAGAAAGAAAAATATCATCAAGGTCAGTTTTCACTGGGATGAGGAAGAAAAGTGCCCTTTCACTGTCCCTTTTGGCTCCTGCTCCTGACGTTGAAATCCAAGAGTTAATGAAGATAGATGGGTCCATCCATACTGTTGGGGTCTGGGTACTAATGAATATTATTTAATGGTCAAGAGCTGTCACGGGGCACATTGATTAATTAGCAGAGTTAGGAGGAGAGTGACTCCACCAGCACATCAGCTGCTAATAATAGAACCCAAATCAGTCGGGAAGCGGAGCCAAAAGGATGAGGCAACTCTAGTCTCACAGCTCACCTTCACCACAAGAAACAAAGGCAAAAACTCTTCCAGATGGATTTTTTGCACCTCCTGCTAGGAAGAGATGTGTTGTTACAGGGCCAGGTGTCCTCAGGGAGGACCGGTGGGGGTGGAGGTGACCCATCCATGATTGTGGCTGTGGGTCAGTGCTGGGACAGCTCAGTGAATGGATGCTCCTTTCCCAAAGGATCTGCTGCTCCTTTCCTGCAAGGGATCTCCACCCCTTTCAGGCTTGACAAGAGACCTCAGCACAGCCCCTCTTTACAACTTTCTGCCTTTTGAGGATGCAAAGTTTTATTCAGAAATGAGTCTTAAACCCTGTGAGGTCTCGATTTCTCCTTGCTTCTGCTCCCTACCTCTACAAATAAAACCCCCACATCCATTTCAAGCACAATCTACTCAAAACATGAAATCTTTCTCCCTGTGTGGCTACACAGCCTAGGAAAAAAAACAAACAACAACAACCCCACAACAAGCAACCTGCTATAGAAGTTTTCTACACTACTGGAAAACAAACCAAAAAACAAATTTACACAAGTGACCCCTGGGAGAGCAGAGCTGCACTTAAGATAAGCTTCCTAGGTGTCTGGAGGAGTGCAGGAAATGATGAGGAAACAGCTCTATCACATATACACACATTTGTTAGAGCACACACTCACACAGCTGGGAGACACTGACAGCTCTGCAGAGTAAGACTAATTTCTAAGCACTGAAAATCATCTTGGTGGAAGGCTTAGGAGTAAAAATTATCCAGCCAATCTGACAGAGTGGCCATAATTTTGGCGCCTAACATCTCAGTCATGCCTGAGCCACAAATTATCTTTCTGCCTCAGCAGAAAGCAGAGGTCTTCATGGTTTTGTTGACGTGGCAGACTTGATCACTTGCTACAGAGGCTTGGAAAGTAAGACAGGTGGGTTTTGCACCATGCTTACTGCCAGCAAAAACAGGCACGGGGCAAAGAGGGGAAAGATCCTGGCCTGTTCCCCACTTTGCTGGTTTCCCACAAGCTCTAAAATACCCTTTCTGAAGCTCTGTAAGGAAAAACCACAACTCCATGCACTAAAGTGCAGCTAAATCTCCCAGCAGTGTAAGTGGAAGCAAGTGAAATAAAAGCTAATCCAATATCCCTTAAACTAAACCTGGAGTATATCTCAGGTTGTCCCTCAAATTTTATCAGAAAATGGTGCCACAAAGACAGCAAAAAACCTCCTCCCCAACTCCTCCCTCCTTCTGGCAACGAACACCCAAAACGTGCCCCAGAACCACAGCACCTACAGTCAGATTTTTCTGGTTTGTAGCCCAGAAACCAGCAGGTTTGTAGCAGGTATTTTACAGCAGTAATTAATGAAAGCTAGGCACCACTAATCAGAAGGGGAATCTGATGCTGCAGTCCACACCTGAGCTCCAGACACAGCAATTCAGATCCCAAATTTTGCTGTGCTGGTGAGGTGGGTAAGACACACTGGGGGGGCTCTCACAACAGCCCCATCTGTGCACAGGAGAACTGCAGGAGCACCAGGAGAGTGCCCAAAACTGCAAGTGCTTTTAAATACCACACTTTTCCCTCCTGCCCTAAGCTGAATTTGCCCACAAAAGCCAGGCTGAATTTCCAAGGAGGGGTGAGACACTCTCAAGCCTTTCAGCTGATTTAAGGCACCTGTCAGTCACATAAACCCTCAGTTACCTGCTTAAGAAGGCAGAGCAGCTGCAGTCACCAGGCTTGAGTGAATCAGCCTCACCTGCTCCACTGTGCATCAGAGGAGACAGCTGAGTTATTGCAGAGCTCCCCGTGGCCTCAGGCTCAGTCTGCAGCACCACCACAGAACCTGTATTTATTTCCATGCTGGGCATTTGCTGTAAACTGCTGATCAATACCTGGAGAAAAACCCTCCCTTCCCTGAGTGATGTGCTGCTACTGCCCAGAGGTTGCTTTTTGATCCTGCTGCCTTTAGTCCTTGCTGCTGTGGTGGTCAATATCACATCTCCCACTTGTCCTGGAGCTGTTCATCCTTTTTGTTATCACAACGGGAATAGGAGTCTGGGGAGAAAAATTCCTGGTTTGTTCTCCCTCTTCTTCTGCCCTTGGCCACTGGGTCTATTCCTAGTTTACTTTGCAGGCAGTTTGTCCAAAGCTCTCCTGAGCCTGATGATATGTTAGAGGTGGATTCCCTGATAGGCCCTCACAGTGGAAACCCTCCCATCCCAGGAACAAACATTGTCTGCCCCTGTGGGACACACTCCCACCCCTCTCCTTCCCTTTGTGACCAGCACGAGGACCAACCTCTCCAAGGACAAGGACCTCCTGAGGGGCTCAGGGCTGAGAGAAATCCTACAAGACACAGAACCCCAGCATGGTTTGGGTTGGAAAGGACTTTAAAGATCATCCAGTGCCACCCCTGCCATGGGCAGGGACACCTTCCACTAGCCCAGGGTTCACCAATCCCATCCAGCCTGGCCTTGGACACTTCTAGGAATGGGACAGCCACAGCTCCTCTGGGCACCCTGTGCCAGGGCCTCCCCACCCTCCCAGGGAACAATTTCTTCCCAATATCCCATCTAAATCTTCCTAACATCTAATCTAAATCCACACCCTTCCAGAAAACAGTCAGCTCTGTTTCCCAGCACTGTGACCAACACCCTCACTCCCCACGGTGCCTCGAGCAGGCAGCAGCAGCAGCAGTTCCCAGTGATACCTCTCTTGCCACAGAACATCAGCTCTGAGATGCTAATGCAGGACAGCTGGTGCCACATGCCCCCAGGAGCTCAGAGCACCAGTGATTTTCTGCTCTGGGTCAGAAACAACCACCTCCCTTTCTCCTTCCTCCCCTCCAGCTCCTACACTTCGGCTTTGCAAAGTCACAAACACTGAGGAGTCATTTCCAAGGCACTACTCAACCTTCAGCAGCACTTCAGAGGGATGGCAGCACAAGTCCAAGAGCTGACACGAGCCACCCCGAGTGACAGGTGCCTCCTTTTGATCCCAAAACCCCTCCAAGCAAGGCACAGCTGTCTCAGGGGGCAGCAGAGCTAGCTGGCCTCACACACAGCTCCATTTTGCTGTAGCACAACCACAGAGTGCCCAGCCCGGGCTGTGAATCAGTGACACTGCAGTATTTAGTCTCTCCCCTCCTCGCCACGCCTGCCTCAGGAATTCTTTATCCCCGGGCTTTGAAGGGAGCTGCTCTGGTATCTAATTTGCTGCCCCCAGCGGGGAAGGCACGGTGGCATTTTGGGTTCTTAGGATTGCCACGTACACAGTTTTCCCATTAATTCTGATCCTGCTTTGGACAAACGGGGCAGACAGCATGGTCCAGTGGTCCTCCCCACTAATAGCAAGAACAAGCAGAGCACACGAATTCAGTCTGTGAGAAGCAGCACAAAGCTCATTAGGCTGGGGAGGAAGAGAGGTGGTAATGTAAATAAGAGAGTAACCTCATCAAAAGAGTGTGTTTAATGCTAACAAGGAATAAAAAAAATCAGTGCTGCACCTGACATGAATACCATGAGCTTCCAGTAGCAGGTTCTGCATTAAGAAAAATGCAAAATTTGACGATGTGTCTCCAGCAGCTCCTGGTACACCACCCTCCATGCCTGGATACTCCCCCCTGCTGCCAGCAGTGTGCTCCCACACTTCCCCAGCTCACCTACCGCCCTCCTGGAGGGCTACAGATGAAGCTGAGCACCCGAGCACACACCCACAGACAACCTGTGAGAGACAGGCATACCCCCCAGCCACCAGGCCACCATTTATCACCAAAATAAACCCCACTCTGTCTGCTCTCTCAGCCCTGATCGGAGAAAAAAAAATACTACTATGAAAACCACCCAAAGGCAGATTTAGGAAATAAAATCCACAACTCAACAGTATAGCAAAGCTCCTGGAGTTGGCCCCTGTCCCCTCTAGCACCTCATCATGTGCCATGGGCCATAAACTGCTTCTCTGTCTCCAAGGGATCGCTGCCTTAGCACACCTTTTCTCCTCTCACCATCTCCTGTGTGTTACAGTCATTCCTTCCTTCTAAAGCATCCCCAGGTGTTAAATCCTTCACTGATCTCTGAGCAACTCTTCCCACCTGCCTTTGTAGCCTGATGTTTCTGGTTCTGATCAGAGGGCTTATTTGTCCAAAAGCTTCCCTACCTTCTCTAATCCTACCCCATAAAACTTTTGTACAGACAGACCTCACCTTTACATCCACACCCGGGCCCCTCTCCTGTCCCCTTACTGCATTTTTCCTGCCATTGCAAAGTCAGGAATAAAACCCTAGGGCTTCCAGGACTTGAAAACAGAAGTGGCAGCCAAATTATCTGGGGACAAGCTTTTAGCAGACAGGGACCTACAAACTGAACAGGGTGTATTCATCAGGAACTGCAGTGATAGGACAAAGGGGAATGGTTTTAAACTGAAAGAGAAGAAATTTAAAGGGGATATTGGGAAGAAATTTTTCCCAGTGAGGGTGGAGAGGGACTAGAACAGGTTGCCCGGAGAAGCTGTGGCTGTCCCATCCCTGGAAGTGTCCAAGCCCAGGTTGGACAGGGCTGGGAGCAACCTGGGATAGTGGAAGGTGTCCCTGCCATGGCAGGGGTGGCACTGGATGGGCTTTAAGGTCCCTTCCAACCCAAACCATTCCATGATCTCCAGCAATGTGGCTGGAGAGACACCCTCAATGCAAGCATGTCCCAGCAAAGGCACGAGTGTTCCAATGGCTTTGGGACACACCAAAGGATCTGGAAATGATTCGCATGGGAAACAACTGGATCCCCAAGGTGCAGCTGAAGAGCTGCTCCGCAGGGCCCAGCCACGCTTCCACAGGGCTGCCAGGGCCAGGAACCACTCCTGGTTTTCGGGACCAGAGGGGATTCTGAGAGCCCTCACTCACTCTGTGCCCTCCTGCAAGGGGCTGCCGTTTCAGGAGCATCTCCGCTTTTCCGGCATTTTCCTGACCCCTAGTGACAAGACGTGGCTGTACAGCAGCCGCTTAACATGCAGTGCCGAACCCTGCCTGAATAAACAGGGAACAAAACTCTTTAACATGGGAAAACGGTTTCCCGATCTGTCAAGATACTCACCCTCCACCACTCCTGCAAATTTGCCAGAAAATCCAACCTGTTTGACAAAGAGACTCGAATTTGGGCTGAAAGTCAGGAAAGAAGCTGAAGGAATAGAAGAAGCTGCCCTTGCACCGGGCTCTAGCTGTTACAGGTGTCACCTGTCAGCAGACCCACAAAACAAGGGCTGGGGAGGAGGCACTTGGGATGGATTGCCTTCCCCCGGGGCAAACGCATCCTGTAGCAGTCACCTGGGTGACCTTGGCAAGGCCACCAACCCCATGATCTCCTTGCTGGCTGCTATGGACCATGGGGCAAACTCCTGGGAAGCTGGGGACAAGAGCTGTGACACAAGGGTACGGCAGCTGCCAGGACCCAGGGCCCTTGGTTTGGCTTCAAGGGCAAACACAGAATGCAAACAGGATTATTCTGTCCCACCTCTGAGTTTCCTATTCCAAATCATGCCAGGTTTCTCCATGAATTGGCTTGGAATGGGAGGTGTCACCAGTGTGACACAGGAGAAGGGATCCACAGCAAAGTGCTCTTGGATACCTTGCGCTCAGGTTTGCATCATCATCCTCCTCTGGGGAGCCTGCCTTCAGTGAAACACTGCTCACTCCTATATGCTCTGATATTCCTGAAAGCAGTCACCTCCCACATTGGGATCCGTGTGTTCAACATATTAGAAGTGGTTATGCCATTTTATTGCTATTTTTTCCATCTTCTTTTCCACTCTGCCTGAGACGAAAGACCTTAACCTGACACACAGTGTGAGCAGAACAAAGCACCAGTTTCTGCCAGCCCCCAATTTATTTTGTTCATTGCTCTGAGGGCCTCACTGATTTTGATAAAACACTGCTACGAGAGGAAATCTTGCACATAATTAATTAATGATTCATTTCTGTTTATTGGGCCCTTTTGTCAATTTAAACTTGTCACACCTGCCATAAATCCCTTCCAGTGCTAAACAAGCACTTTAATTAAATCTATTTTGCCATGAGAGCAATGTTTCAGATTGCAGATAATGAAAGAGTTTGGCCCACCCTGGTTTAAAACACCCTTTGGGTCACAGCTTCTCTGGGCAACCTGTGCCAGGGCCTCTCCATGCTCACAGGGAAGAATTTCTTCCCAATATCTCATCTATCCCTGCAAAAGCAAATTTTGAGATGGGAGACAGAGTACTGCTCCCAAGCAAAGCAGCTTTCAGGGTCAGATATATTTTGTTAAAAAGTTATTGACAAAATAAGAATATCAGTAGTGAGTGATATGAGACCTCCCTCCAAATATGCAGAGTCCTGTACACATGTGGGGTCAGCTGCCACCAAAAGCAGCACAGCTGTAAAACAGACAAAAAGGAGAGGGGAAAAGAGCAAAAGTCTGTTCCCAGTAAACAGGTTCAGCCCTTGCACAGGCTGCAAACTGCTCTGAGCAAACACCTTGCTCAACACCCCTCAATTAATCATTAAAAACAAACCTAAAGGGTCCCATTTTAGATGGGGAAATTAAAACTGTGCAGAAGGGGAACTTAGAGGTTCAGGAGTTGGAGTCAGCCAAAGGATTCCCCTGGACACAATGGCACACTGCAGAGTGAGGAAAACCTCAGCTGCCCTGTTGTTGTTTTCAGGACCAGTCTGTACCTCTGCAAGAGACCCCTCCCATGAACTTGGCATTTAAGGCTGGGTTTATCACTCACAAGAGAAAATGCCAGTACAAAGGAGCTGAGCAATCAAAGACAGTGTAAGGAATCCTTTCCCTCCTGATGATCTATCTCCACCTCCAGGGAGCTGAGGTGGCCATCAGTGCTGCACTGGCAGCACACGTGGTGCCAAGGGAAATAGGATCTGATCCCAGGCAGGCTGGAGGAAAATCCAGTGAAGGGAAAGCCAGGTAATGTGAGGGGTTTGCTTCCTGCCCCTCTCTAGATCAACAGAGAGCCAACAGAGGCACTGTCACACAGCCCAGCTGGCCTCAGTTCAAACTATTTACAGGAGCTTTTCTGCTGGGCTGTGATGAAACTGCCAATGCTGTGTTTCCAACTTAGGCCAAGAAAATATTCTGCTGGCCTTTCCCAACCCTATGAGCAACCTCACCTCCTGATTTCATTGCTGAAACCTCAGAGCACACCTCCTCCTGCCATCCACAGCAAAGCTTCCAGCCCTGTATCTACACACAATTATTTTCTTCTGAGGTGCTTCATTGCTGTCCAAGTCTTTCCTCCCCGGATGGATCTCCCAGGATCCAGGGAGACTCAGGATCTCCCAGGACACAAAAGATGCTCATTTTTTCCTTTTCATTACCCTGGCAAACAAACCTACAGAGGGGAAAAAAATTTAAAAATTAAAAAAAAAAAAAAAGAAAGTATTTGCTTCCCTCTAACTTGCCTGCTGGAAAAACAAATAATCTCTGCAGTACGCACAATCCCTTACAGTAGAAAACAAAATGTGCACAATATTATAGAGAAGGGATGTATATAACAGTGTATTTAAAAAATCTGGAATTAGTTGCTTCAGAGGTGAAGAAAGCCATGAGGGAATAGCAGGGGGGTGAATTTCTGTCTGCCACGTACACCAGCACAATAAAAAATTGCCAGCACTGGAAAACTGCCCATCATGTGAGTGGGTTTAGCAGACGACGAGCTGCAGGACACGGGCACAAATCCATCCGGGCTGGAGAGGAAAATGCCAAGGAGCAGCACTCGGCATCCATGAGCACACCGTTCCCTCGGCAACGGCAGAAATGCCTTAAAAACGCTGCAAGCATCGTGTGGGGCACTTGGCCTTCTCCAGCCCCTCTGGCACGGCTCAGTCCCCGTGCTGCGGCACAGCCGGGCTGTCCCGGGCAGCGCAGCCGGTGACTGCCGGTGCTCTGGGCTCACGGGTACAGCCGGCAGCACCGTCACTCTCCTCACACGGGCTGCCCGCAGCGTCCCGCGGAGCCGGCTGCGGCTGCCCTGGGAGAAATGATACTCGCTTTTTAAAGGTTTGTTAAAACCTTATCAAAAATACAACACAAGACTGAATAGAGAAAATATTACGGCGCTGGGAGCAGAGGATTTTTCCTACCATGTACTCTTCTAACACCATGGAGGTTTCGTCTTTTAACCCTTTAGCCCCTCCCAAAGTTCTGTCCATGGACTCCTCCTTTGCTGCCCAGTGATGGAGACCACTTCCTTAAATCTTGGTTGGAACTCAGCTGTTCCCATAGTGACAAGCTGACCTTCCCAAACGTCCCAAACCCAGGCCATCCCCGATAACAACACAAGGGGGTAAAATATAACAATAACTCTACAAAACTTCTCTTAACATATATATACATATACATGATATTTGCCTTTTAAGTGTGAGAGTCAACCGTGGCACTACTCATGTATCACATGCCCCCTCCATCCCGCTCCACCTTTTCCTTGCACCCCAGGTTAAGGGAGTTACCCGCAGGACAGGGGTGCGCGGCTCAGGGGCAAAACCATCGTGGCTTCGTCGTGCAGGGCTTCCACGAGACCCTGTCCGACCATCCCCCGAGCCCCGCGGGGCCCCACAGGCAGGTGGCCAGTGCTGGGAAGGCTCGGCCGGCCGTGGGTGGACCCGATGGCCTCGCCACGCCTCCCGCCACCCCGGACAAGCCGCGGCTCCGGCGGGATCCGGCACGGCGAGCATCGCCCGGGACGGAGGCCACGGAGAGCCGCGGGCCATGGTAAGTCGCTGCCGGGAAAGCCGGCTGTTTGTTGCGCCTTTTCGAAGGCAGAAATGTTTCGGCGGCAGCTCGAGGCTGCGAGGAGAGGCAGGAGGGAAGGGGGAAAGGAGCAGGGCGCTGTGGTTAATCAGTAACGCGGGAGCTGCTGCTGCATTTCCACAGGCAGCGCTCTCCAGGCTCGTTCCTCTGCGAGGGGGAGGGAAAGGATTCAGCAACGACCCCCCCCTCACATTCTGTAGGGCAAGGACGACCCCCACGCGTGCTCCATCTGCACAGCCCTGCAACACGCCCGAGCCGGCTGGAAATCGGCTTTTCCACGGCAGCAAAAGTGCCTTGTGGGCCTTGTGGAATACAGCATTGCAGCCCTGCCCGCTCGCCTAGGGCTGTCCCCTGAACCTTCTCCTTGGTGGAAATTCTGCCTTTCATTAGGAAAAAATTCCTCCCGGTGAGGGTGCACAGGGTGCCCAGAGCAGCTGTGGCTGCTCCTGGATTTCTGGAAGTGCCCAAGGCCAGGTTGGATGGGGCTTGGAGCAGCCTGGAATAGTGGAGGGTGTCCCTGCCATGGCAGGGGGTGGCACTGGATGGGCTTTAAGGTCCCTTCCAACCTAAACCATTCCATGATTCTATAAAAGGGAAGATTTTAGTCAGAGCAAACAGGGTTCAGATTCTCCCAATTTCCCTTGCTGGTTCCTTTCCCTCAGTTGCACAATGCATCTACTTGGTTCTCTGCTGGCAAAAAAAAAAAAAAATCCCAACTTTTTGGCAGTTGAGCATTAGCAGAAGAAAACAAAACAATTTCATTTCCCTAACAAGAAGAGTGTGTTTTAAAAGAGTGAGAGCACATGAAAGCATTAACATGCCATCCTGACAAAACCAGCAGGCTTGCCAGTGTCCTGGGCTGGAGAAGGATGGATTGGAGCAGGATGGAGGGCTCCAGGCAGAGGGTTTGCTCTCTGACCCAGCCAGAGGAGTTGGCTCTGGATGCCAAACCTCAGCCTGCCCATGCCTCCCGCTGGTGCTGGGAGGAGCTGGGCTGGAAAAAGCCCCGGGGGCCATCCTCCCACAGAGTCACAACGGAGAAAAAGAACAATTACACCATGTCCCTTTGTTGCTCTGCCCAGGGAAGGCTGGTTTGGAACCCAGCCCCCTGCATCTATACCCCTGTGCTCCAAGCAACAACTCCAGCTTTTACCTTTCCTCTCTGTAGCATCAATGAGGAGCAGGTTTCAGCCCCTGCTCCCAAATCCTGGTGCAGCCCCTGCCCTGCTCCCACCAGAGCCCCGCGGGTGCCCCCCTGCCAGCGCCCTGTGCAGAGCCATCCTCTGTCCCCACGTTGTGCAGTTGCTAAGCTACCTGTGCCCGGCTTATCGCACCATCAACAGGGAAGGGCAACGACTCAGGGTTTATTGAGCTAAGTCATGTTTACTCACTGCCTTCCCTCCAGCCCAGCGTGCCGTTGTGACATTTGGGGGTGGGGATTTCAGAATCCCCAGACAGAGCCAGGGCTGTCAGGGGGTCATCCAAAATGCAGTGAGTGTATCCGAAATATGCAGAGGCAAGGAACGGTGTTCCCAAAAATCCTGCAGCTGCAATGCCAGGGGGACAGGAAGCATCCCATCCTTCCAGTGACACCCTGGCACTCTCCATTCCATGCAGTCTAAGGGCATGGACACACAGACAGGTAGGCACCCACACAGCCACGGGAATGGGGCATCATCTTTCCAATCTTCCCCAAAACATGCAAGAACCACCTGCAAAAACATCTGTTTCACAGCTGGTTCTTTGGTTTTGTACAGCCTGTGAGCAGGGAAACCACAGGAGAGGATGATTTGCCTCAGTTGCCCAATGCCATTTCTGAGCATTGATGCCCAAGCAAAGCATCTCAAGAGGCTGCTGATCAAATACCCACAAAAAACTGGGCCAGATTTGTCGAGACTCACATCCAACTTGCCACACTACAGCACATAAAGGAAAAGAAATTGCAATGAGGTCTGTATCATCACCAACTGGAAAGATCAACTCACCCAAACCTGCCAGAGCTCAAGAAGTGTTTGGACAATGCTCTCAGGCACACTGTGAGATTCTTGGGGCTGTTCTGTGCAGGGCCAGGAGTTGGAGATTCTGTGAAAGAATTTTAATTGCCAGAACATAACATTTCAGAGAGCAGTACCCCTTTGCAGTCACTCCTGCTTCCCTGCTGAGCCAGAGCAGAGCTGGCTCGAGCAGCCCCCATCCCCAAGAGCTTCATTTTAGTTTCATCTCTGCCTATAAACACCCCTCAAAGCCAAGAACTGCTGCTTCCCCACTACCACCCCTTAAAAACTAAGTACCAGCAGCTCTGCCCAAGGCAGAGCTCAACCACAATCCCTCCCTCTGCCCTTTGTTCCTCACAGGCAGAAACAGCCTCTTAAAATCCATTGTAATATAAAGGAGAGGGGGAAAGGAGCTGAACTGCAGCTTGGTGTGACTCATCTCTGATCCACGCCACTTCTTTCTCCTCAAAAGCAGGCTCCCAATAAATGAATAAATAAATAAATAAATAAACCCTCCTGCTTCAGGAATCCTAAAGCAACTCTCAGATCCAGAAATGGTCACAAGAGCTTCTGCTTTTTAAGGCTTGGGTTTTTTTCCCCCCAGAAGATTATATGTAAAAGAAAATGTATTTTGGAGCTTAACTTCACACGGGTATCATTTCTTAGTACCTCAGGCACCGTGGGAGGTGTTGCAGGTGAGGAGACAGAAGGTACATGCAGGATGCATTCCAAGCAGGGAGCAGAGGACATTGATATTCCAACCCTCCCACCCCCTCTGCAGCTGCCTCCATGTTCCCATAACTCCATGATCCATGGGATGTCTCACTGCTCCGAACATCTGCTTCATCCCACTTCTGCCACACTGACCTGCTCTTCTTCACTTTCCTTCCCTTGCCAGGCAGGCAAAGCCCACAGGCTGAGCACAGAGGAGAGGGAGCAGCTGCTGCCAAACCTGCGAGCTGTGGGGTGGAACGAGGTGGAAGGCAGAGATGCCATCTTCAAGGAGTTCCACTTCAAGGACTTCAACCGGGTACGAGCACCAGGGGCACGGAGTTCTACAGGCTGGAACACCCGGGTGCAGAGCAGGGAGTTCCCTTTGCAAAACTCAGCCGAAGAAAGCCCTCTGTGTCTCTCCTGAAATGGAATGGCTGAGCAAAATAACCTACCCAAGACACCAAAGTGCTGGACCCAGCACAGAGTTTGTCGGGGAAACACTCCTCAGGAAGAGGAAAACCCATAGAAAACTCCCAGAATATCCCAGGCCTTGCACTTGGTTGGGTTATGTAGACACAGGCAGTATCAAATTAATAGTAATAGGGTGAAAACCAATATATTGCAGGGTAAATGGTTCAGAGTTAACTTTCTTTCTTACCCTGCAGGCCTTTGGCTTCATGACCAGAGTGGCTCTACAGGCAGAAAAGCTGGATCACCATCCTGAATGGTTCAACGTGTACAATAAGGTAAGAAACATGGATGGTGGGGACAAAGCAGAGCACTTCAGGGAGCAGCTCCCTTTTCTGAGGGATAAAACAGGAGCAGCAAGTGCTGTTCTCATCAGCAGGACCTCTTCCCTCAGCTGCTGTTCCCATATCACAGCCAGCCTACAGCTGTCACAGATCCTTTCCTCCTCCTTTTATCCTGTCCAGCTGAGCAGTAGCTGCCAAAGGCTGGCACCAGCATTGCTTAATAAAATCTGTATCAAGTAGCAGCCGCAGGAAAAGCTTCTGGGGAAAAGAGTGAGTTCAAAGTGGACACAGGTGGCTGCTGTGACCAAGGCAGGGGTGGCAGTGACAGCTTGTGGCCAGGATGAGCTGTAGGAAGGAGAAAAACCAGGCAGAGTGCCAGAGCGCCTCTGCCACCCCAGGGAATTTGGCTAACAAGTTTGGAGCTACTGCCTCATCAGATGTAGCACTGAGGAAACCAGCCCTGCTGTTTCTGTCAACAACACTCAGCCTGTCTGTCTGCCTTAGGTTCACATCACCTTGAGCACCCACGACTGCGGGGGTTTATCGGAGCGAGACATCAACCTGGCCAGCTTCATCGAGCAGGTGGCAGCTTCCCTCTCCTGACCAGGGATCCACGCAGCCAAAAACCCACTGAGCCACTGTGTCCTGCCTAGATGGCTGCACCTAGAACCTTTTCCCACTTCCAAGCTAGATCCTGGATCCAGACACCCCAACACCTCGCCAGCCCCCCCAGCGCAGCTCAGATGGATGGAGGCACTTCTCAGGGTGCATGTATCCATCTCCAATCGTGCAAATTCCATCCTTAAACCCTTCCTTAGCCATGTGATCCCACACCCCCAACTGCTGAGCCTCTTACCAGGAGTCAGTCATATCACACAGTCACAGGTTGGAAGGGACCTTAAAGATCACCCTGTTCCACCCCCTGCCCTGGGCAGGGACACCTTCAACTATCCCAGGCTGCTCCAAGCCCTGTCCAACCTGGCCCTGGACACTGCCAGGGATCCAGGTGCAGTCACAGCTTCTCTGGGCACCCTGTGCCAGAGCCTCACCACTCTCACAGGGAAGAAATTTCTTTCCAATATCCCATCTAAACCTATTCTGTGTGAATCCATTTCCCCTTGTTACTACATGCTCCTGTAAAAAGTCCTTCTCCATGTTTCTTGTTGGTTCCTTCAGGCACTGGAAGGCTGCAATTAGGTCACCCCAAAGCTTCTCTTCTCTGGGCTGAACAATCTGAATTCTCTCAGCCTTTCCTCATAGCAGAGGTGCTCCATCCCCTCTCAGCACCTTGGTACCTCCCCTGGTCTCGCTCCAACAGGTCGATGTCCTTCCAGAGTCAAATTACACCATTGCACCAGTAAATCTGTCCAGAGCCTGCCCCCATCCAGCCCCTGTTGTTTCTCCTTACCTCCTGAACGTACTTTCTGCCTAAAGTTTTGTGAACCCTTTGGCTTCTTTGTAACCAAGCAGCAAGGTGCTGTGCAATTTGTCATTGCTGTAACCCCTCTCTAGCAGTATTACATCAGGCACATGGTCTCACCTCGACTGGAGCCAGCCTTTAGTAGGATACCAACTGAAACTGTTTACAATAAACATCTCCTTTAACCTGATGGCTCTTTGCAGACAGGTTTCACTGACCAAATGACACCAACAAGTTTCCCCAAGTGCAGGTACTGCCCTGACTGCCCTCAAGAAGAAGCTTCTGCCACACAAGAACTTCACACAGAAAAAAGACAGGCGCCTTCACCTCAGAGTGATTTGGGTCTGAAAGACTAAGAGATGATCAAAGCCAGGGCAGGTATAAAAACTGCTTGTGTAAAATCACAGCTGTGCCACAGCCAAGGCACAAACACAGGGAAAGGACAACCAAAAGGCACAAAAGCAGCACGGCACCAGGGCAGGGGCTGCTTAGGGTGGAATACTTCCCAAAAAGAGGTTGTGGGTGGATTTGGTGGTGCAAGATCTTCACCGATACAATGAAAAATCTCACGTGAAACCAACAGCATTTGCTTTCAGCACCACAGTCTGGGGAAAAACACTACAAACACCCTGCTCAAGTCTTTTTTTCTTAACCCTTTAAAGTTCTACGAAGTATTAATAGAAAATCCATAGCTCTTAACTTCTAGCATCCTTGAACATCACACACAAGATGCAGACACAGACACCACCTTCATTTTGAGAGAAGGACAGAGCAGCCCTCGGGCAGAGTTAGTAAGATTCATAACACATCCCCCCTGCCACAGACCAGGCTATGCATGAGCAAATTCCACAAACAACAGGTTCCCATTCATTCAAACAAGCACTGAAGCAGAAAAATAAGAGCTCAGTAAGCCTAGATAGCTAAATGCACCATTTTAATACAAACCAGGCCCATTTTCACCATCTCTCCAGCTATTTCAGCCTCCAGTTCGACAGTGGCAAATCAGAGCAAAGCAGAAAACTGCCATCAGATCAAGTCATCCCGTTTGTCCATTAAAAAGTCCTCGTGGATTTATTGGGCAAGGTATTATTGTGTTGTATGCAACCCTTCCGCTCCCCTCTCCCCCAAGTCATCAGAAAAGTGCAGATGAAATCCATGGCATGAAGACACACATCTCTTCTTGGTCCATCCCATTGGATATTCTTCATTCTAGTACCTAAGAACAGGTGAATCCCTTGGGAGTGCTTTGTACAAGCAACAAATTGAGTGTCCCGCTTGGAAAACCAGCAAATCCCACAGGAATCAACAGTGGCAAGGATCCCTCCAAGTCTAAAAGTACCATCCAGTTTCAGATCATAATCCAGTTCATCAAATTCTTCTCTTTTGTTGTCTTTGAAACAATCACACAGCCTGTAAATCCATGACCATTTGGCATGATGAAGTAGATGCAGATTACATGTTAGGTGACAAGGATGAATAAAAACTACACAGCAGGGAATTACAGTGGCCTATTCCCGACCACAGGATTACACTTACAGTATAGGACAAATACACATGGAACAATTAAACCCACAAATATTATTAATAAGCAAAGCCCAGAATAGAATACATGGACTTACAAATAACATCTTCAAATACATCCAAAAATGTGAAATGGAGCACTGATCTGTTAGATCCACCTACTTCCTGGGAGGAAAATGCAACCAGGGAAGGAAGAGAAGGGAGTTTTGCTCTCCTCAGCCCACCCCAATCCACCCCTTCTTTCTTTTAAAGCAGAAACAAAAAGAGTACCTCCCTTTTTTTTTGTTTTGTTAAATCTCGGTTCCAAAGAGAACCATCACAGTAGCCAGACACTGAAGACTGTCTCCAAAGTACTGCAAACTCAGAGATACAGTAATGGTCACATTGGCAAGACCTTGAGAGAATAAATAGGTCCAATACAAACTGCCAGAGCTGATATCAGCATCAAGAGACTCTCAGGCAATTCAATGATTTCAAAAGGGCTCAGAGACTTGCATGAAGTCATCAAGCTCAGGGCAGATGGCCAAAATGCTTGTGTCTCCTAGCACAGGGAATAAAGCTGTTGGAAAGCCAGGATCCTTCTCAAAACGGCTGGGCCCAAGGCTGGGTGGGTTTGTGCAGGAGCTGGTCAGTGACCTTCTCATTCCTTAAAATTCCTGTGCTTCAGCCAGGGTCAGCTTCAGGCTAACAAGCTAGAGCAGAGAGATGCCTGCAGATGCCCTGCACAGGACTGTGCAGACACAGCATGAGGTCTTCGCCCACGTGTGGGATTCTGCCTGGGAAACTCTGCTCCATGCAAAAAGCTGAGAGGAAACATGGGAAAGCCCTGCAGGAGTAACTCCAACACTACTTGAGAGACTCTGGCTTGTCCTTGAGGCCACAAGACTGTGCTGGGAAAACTCTCTCACCCTAAAAACAGCGGGGAAAAAATAGGAAGGCTGAGCCACGTGCCCAAGGCTGAACACCTCCGACTTGCTGCATCCTTTCCTCTGCTTCTCCCAGCATCTTTGTAATACTGTGAAGGGACTTGGCTCATTACAACTACTATCCTACCTAACAGGCAAGGGTGCTTCCTCTGAGGCCAGCCTGCCTTTGAGGTTTGTTTTCAGAATTAGTACCATAAAGAAATTACCACAACCAAGGTCGTGGTCAAACAGCAGAACCCTCCAACCCTCCCTGGCGTGCCACAAAAAAAAAGCCAGAGAAGCATCAAGGCACAATGGTGAATGCCCTTTTGAGAATGTGCCTTAAAAGAATCAGTGCAAAGAGCTGAGATTACTGCTATTACAAAAGTCACCTTTTTGATACTAAAAGACCGTGGTAAAAAAACCTGTCTGCGCACAACGTCCCTGTCTGTGACACGGGCCAGGGCCTGGCTGGCTCTGCTACAGCATTGTGAGGGGACAGTGTAAAACCTTCAAGTTCTGAACAGTTGAAATGAGCTTTGCACCTCCCTCCAGATTTGTGCAAGGGAAAACAGCACTCCTGGGTGGTCGATGCATGTCTTCTACAAAAACAAAACAGCAAAAACAGCCACGATGTACCCGGGGTTTTCAGTACCATCCAGTTCCTCTCCCTGCACCACCTGCTTGGTTTCTATTTCTGCTGTTGTTCCAGAGATTCCAGAAAAGGATTTTGTGTTGTTTTTTTTCTCCCCCTCAGCAGATATTGATTGCAGTCTCACTGAGATCTCCAGAGGGGATTTCAAAAGGAAGGCATGACTACCTTACCTCTGCCAATTTATCAGCTCTGCATTACACAGATATAAGGCTTCCAGCACGGTCTGCTAAATGCAGCAGCTTACAGGAATACTCAAGAGAAAACAAAATTTCCAATTTACTGTCTACCATTAACTTCCGGGAAGATTGGAGCCATGGAACACAATGTGAGAACTCAAATTTAACACTTGGCTGGACACTGGCTGAATACCAGGTCTGAGGAGGAGAAACAACACGGAATGAAGTGACATGCAGAATACCTGAGGAATTCGGAGCTGTGGAATGGACATTCAATTCACCATCAACAGCCATGATGAAAACAGGCAGGAGGGAGGGAGGAAAAGCCCTAAAACTGAAATTGGGCATGAAAACAATGCAGATTTCAGAACAGACTAAGACAGGGAAGGAATTCTTCCAGATCAAGCCACCCTCAGACCTGCAATTGTAGGAACAAAGGAACTGCAATCTCTTTCCCTAGGAAACCTTTGGAAGCACCCCATTGCTGGCTGGCAAGGCACCGATTGTTGCACTACAGTCAGTGGTGGCCGGGAGAGCCGTTCATGTGCTTTTCACTGCTGGGAACGTCCGTGCTGTAGAGGCCATCCAGGTAGGCCTGGGAAATCTCTGCCACCAGGCTCCTGTCTGGGACGGACTGCGCCATTCCATAGATGGCTCCCTAAGCAGAGAAGAGAGGCTGTTACACAGGAGAAACACCCTCAGCCCAAACACTCCCTCACTGGGTGCTGGCCTCCTCACCATGCCCGTGGTCTTGGCGTTGAGGTCCTTCATGATGTCCTGGATGCTGTCCCTGACATCCTTCAGGAACTGCTCAGCAACGCCGGGCTTCGTGTGCAGCTGTGTGATGCACAGATGGATGCTGGGCAGGCAGGGCAGAGGGCAGAGATTAACCAGCTACAGTACACACAGCTCCATGTTTTCTGAGCACCCAACAGCAGCTGAGCCCTTCTGTGGCCAGTGATAACTGTGTATCTCCTCAAAACAGCATTCCCACTAAGGGTAATCCCTGCAAAATGCTTGCTAGAACCAGCTCCTTCCTTCCTTCCTGACTTCACAATTAGGTTAAAGTTTCTCACCTCATCCCAGGTACCTCTGGTGAGAAAAATGGAGCTGCCTGCAAGCACAGTGACCCCTGCCATCATTTCCCTCTCCTTCCTCTGCAGCTTCTAAGCCATCACCAGAAGGACACACCCACCTCTGAGCTATCACCTCAGGCTCTCTGGACTTTGCTTCATATGGCCAGTCAAAATTTTTTCAGTGCAGCTGCATCTGAGAGCACTGGACCCTCATGACCACAAAAGCCCAAATTCCCACTTAAGGAAAGTCTCTGACAAAGATTAATTTTGAAAATGATCACCCCTTCACTGTTGTTTTAATTTCCTTCATCTTCAGTGGGCAGGAGAAAGACAGTAAAAATAAATAAATCAATCTACAAATCCTCAGTTAACTAAACATGAGATAGAGCCTTGGTTATTTATAATTTTCTGTTTGTATTAGATACAAATAAATAGAAAGTCCTCTGCCAGGCTCATTAAAATTACTCTTTATTTTCACTGCTGTATAATGGCAATTATAAAAGTGATTCCTGCTCTGCAGAGGAAAATTCTACATACAATTTATCAGCTATGGACAACAGTACTCAGCAAATCACAAGAGCTACATGGGCTGAAGTTCACTATCCTGCATACCCTGGCTAAATACATTAGTCCCTAGTCTCCACACACTCACCTTGATGGGAACTGTAGGACATTCAAGTTCCATCCTTTTGCAGCTAAAAAATTAGATAATCTATAGATGTCAAAAGTGTCTGAGCCAATGGACAGAACAGACACCTCTGGCTTCCCAAAAATGAAGATGCTGTCAATTTTTCTCAACCTTGAAAAGAAGGAGGAGAAAAGAAATGACTGATGAGGGTTACAGGGTTCAGAGACATTCTGTCCACCCAACTGGAGACTTAGAGGAAAAACTACAAAAGGAAACAGATGGCAGCACATTCCCACCCAAAAATCATGCACCCAGCCAGGGCCACTGGGACTTGTCAGAGGACCTGGGTCATTACATACCCTAAAGTCAAGTAAACTCAGGAAGAAATGGAAAAGAGGGAAGACAGAAAAGCAAGGGAAGACAGAAAAGCAGAGAAAATCAGCCTCTCTTACATAGCCACCCAAGCACCCCAACAAGGAATAGTGTAACCCTTCTTTTGTCCTCCCTCCAGAATCCCCCTCAGCCACGGCTGAGGCAGAAGGAACTCTCAAAGCCAAGCTGAATGAAGGTGCCTGCACCCCTCCCACCTGTGTCCCTCAGCTATCTGGGCACAAACAAATGTTCTCCCAGAACTGCCCAGCAGGTCCCACCCAGCAGGTTACCAGGGAAAAACACAACAAAAGCAGTTTGGGAGGAGGGGTCCAGCAGGATCCAAACACTGAGGCAGCCACGTACTCGGATTCCAGGAAGCGAGCTGTTTTAATGATCCTCTTCGTAGCCTCAACATAGCCTGACTCTCCAATGTGCAGCAGGGTTGCCCAACATGCAGCTATGATCCCACCGGGCCTGGAGCCTGCCACGGAGGGGGAGGCATAAATTCCCCCTTGCCAGTCAGGGGCTACGAAGAACTGGTACTTCCTGTACTCCTTGTCACTGTAGAGCACCACCGAGGAGCCCTTGGGAGCGTAGCCATACTGCAAGGGGCACAGAGAGGGTTAGAAAGCAGCAAGAGGGCACAGGAATGCATCCAAGTCCTCACCAACATCCCATCTGTTGATCTGATGGAGAGCAGAAGGCTCTGCAGAAGGCTTGGGACAGGCTGGATCCATGGGCAGAGGTTCAGCAAGGCAAAGTGCAAGGTCCTACCCTTGGGTCACAGCAACTCCCTGCAGCTCCAGGCTGGGCAGAGGGGCTGGAAACCTGAAAGGGCCTTGGGGTGCTGGTGGCTGTACATGAGCTACCATGTGCCCATCTGGCAATGGCACCTGGCATGGATCAGGAATAGTGTGACCAGAAGGACTAGGGCAGTGATTGTCCCTCTGTGCTGGGGGCCCTTGAGTACTGTGTCCTGTTCTGGGCCCTCACAGCCAGAGAGCCCTGGAGGGGCTGGAGCGTGTCCAGGGAAGGGAACAGAGCTGGGGAAGGAGCAGCTGAGGGAGCTGGGAAAGGGGCTCAGCCTGGAGAAAAGGAGGCTCAGAAGGGACCTTCTCATTCTCTACAGCTCCCTGACAGGAGGGTGGAGCCAAGTGTGAGTCAGATTCTGTTCAGAGAAAACAAGTGACAGGACAAGAGGAAACAGGGTCAAGTTGTGCCAGGGGAGGTTAAGGTTGGAAATCAGGAGAAATTTCTTTGTGGAAAGGGAAAAAGGGGCTGTCAGGGTCGAAGGGGCTGCCCAGGAAGGCAGTGGAGTCTCCATGTCTGGAGGTGTTACAGAATGACTGGATGTGGCACTCACTGCTCTGGTCTGGTTGATAAGGTGGGGACTGGTCACAGGCTGGACTCAGTCTTGGAGGTTTTCCCCAGCCTGAGGGGTTCTGTACTTCGGCACATTGCACGAAACAAATGAACAGAGCAGCCTCTACCCCTGCACCTCAGTGCTCCTCCACACAGTAGCGAAGAAATGCCTGAAGGCCAGGATGGCAACAGGAGTCACACCCCGAAAATGAAAGCTCTGGCAGACCCTTGTCCTTACCTTGTGGGTGTCAGCAGAAATGCTGGTCACACCTTCCACACGGAAGTCAAAGGGACGCTTTAGGGGGAACCCTGCCTTGTCCATGAAAGCAATAAGGAATCCACCCAGGCAGGCATCCACATGGAAGGGGATTTTGTACCTCACTGCAAGCTGTGTGTGAACAAGAGATCAAAATGACATGGCTGGAGCACCCAAACTGCAGTCACCAAAATATATTCAGCATTTCATAGTTAAACGTTCACTGAAGCCTTTTAAAATATCACACCACTCTCAAGTCATGGAGAACAGGCAACGTGGAAGGGCTGGCTGTTTGTGGGATGCCTTTTCCTGCCTTCCACACACAGGAAAAACAATGTGGCATTTTGGTAGTTCGCTGTGTTTGTCAAAGGAGTGTGGCAACTTTGTCTGAAAGGAGTACCCACAATAAAATAAAAGGGTGTGAGCCAAATGAACAGAAGGTCAGAGGCCCTGGCTGGTCACACACGAAATAAATAACTGGAGCACAGAGAGGAAAGAAATCAAGAGGTGTGTTCAGAAAATAAGATCACAGCCCTTTGACTCCTACTCCCTCCACACACTTCTCAGACTTCTACATCAATTTTGCCACAACTCTAATGCCCTAAAATCAGGCATTTTGCAGGCCCTAAATCAAAGCCTTTTCACCAGGTGAGCCATTTAGGTGTTCTTTCTGTTCAGATAGCAAAGAACGAGCACTTCTGGTTGGGCTCACAGCCACGCATTCCCCCTCTGCACGTTCCCAAACTGCATCCTACATACCCGGCTGTTGGTCAACAGCTCATTTGAGGACAGTAACACCCTTCCAACCAGTGGGATCCCCCACCAAATTCACTGCTTGGCATCCTGGAGCCCCTCTACTCTTCTTGTGCTGGTTTTACTGCTACAAGACACCAGTTCCTACAGGTAGGGGTATCCTACCTCTGCCACCTCTTCAATGGGGTCCATAATTCCATGTGGGAACTGGGGAGCAGAACAGACCAGCATGGCTGTGTTCCTCGAGATAGCTCTCCTCATTGCCTGAAGATTTAAAGAGAGAAGATGCTCACATTCCATTTATCAAGTGCCATCCTGCCAAAAAAGATGAAGAGTGAGAACATGCAGAGTCTGGTCTTAAAAACCAATCCATGAAAGAGTACAGAGAGGAAAGCAACAAGCTACAACCACTCATCCACTTGGAAATACCATAGTATTTTTGTTCACCCTCCTCTGAAATCTGAGGCTATTTATGAAATACATAAATTACCTGAGTCTAAATGAATCCCATGGGACAAAGGGATAACACCCAGTTATTTCAAATACAACTTCATCTGCAATGACACTCATGCGGTTTTTCATTGTATCCAGAAAGCATTCCTCCCTCTTTATCCACTGACTCACTACTTGGACAGGTAGGTTTCTTGCCTAGTTGCTGTGCAATGTTAATTTCCTCACAGAGAGAGACAAAAGTGATACCTGAACATCCACTTCCATAGCCTTGGTCAGTGGTATTTGGATCAGCTTCATCCCAAAGTAGTGTGCTGCCTTGTCAAATGCTGCATGGGCACTCACCGGGACCAACCTGGAAAAGGAACAGACCAAATGAAGGTAACATTTGCTGTCTCCCATCTCGAGTGGCAGTGGCTGGACAGCCTCAATTAACCCTGTTTTCTGAGGTCTCATATCATTATCAGAGCCTTAAATGATAGAGAGGGAAGAAAAGAACCACCAGTGGTTCATTTCTTTTTACACTTTCCCCTCAAAGCAATTAACCACAGAAATATTTCCCATGCACCATCTAGAAAAGACACAGCACATTAGAGACAGCAAATCCTCTATTAGCAGTGTAATGATTAGCACAATTCCTCATTTGAACTCCAACCAGCCCAACTCCAGCCTCAGAGTTCTCAGGCTAAGCCTTCTTTGATCTGAATAAATCAAACCCCTTGATTACTTCAAAGGGCCTGACAATCTCTGCTCGAGAGCAGAGCTGATCCGAGCAGGCTGTCTAGAGCAGCAGACAGGTATTGCCAAAATACAGCTGCTCAGCACAGCCCCCAGCAACATCTGTGCCCCCCAGGCTGCTTTAAACCTTCCTTTTGAGTGCTTTTGAACTCTTCTTTCCACACAGGTTTCTCTCCTCCAGACAGAGAAGGACAAGGAATAGGTGGCAATGAGCTATGAAATGAAGGATTATTGCGGTCCAGCACCATCTCAGCTCAAGAGGACCGTAAATGCCACAAGCTCCCAAAGGAAAAAGCTGTGGTGGCCACTCACATTTCTGGCTGCTTGATGCCCCTCTCGTAAGCCAGGTCTCTGTACGCCTTGCAGGCCATCAGGATGCTCTCAGTCCCCCCAGATGTCATCTGTCACCAGAAAAGAAGCAAACAAGGAAAAATAACAACAGGTGTTGCAGGAGGGAAAAGCAAAAAGGGGATGGAGGCACAGCATCTCTTGCCTCTGCTTCAGAGGTGCAGGGGACAACTCAGGGTTTACAGGGCAGCAGAAGCCACTGAACAGCATGAGGCAGCTGACACTCAGCTTGAAAATGCACATTTAAATGCTGAATCCTCTATTTAAATGGGATGGGGGAAAGGGAAAACAAACAAAAAGTATAGAATTCCAGAGCTCAGCAGGAGGGGACCACATTGCACTGTCACCTCATAAAACTACTTGTACTTAAGCTCTTGATTAGCTGGGGATTGTTTATCTGCATTACAGATTAATTATGCCACGTATACAGAAACAACAAGGTTGATTCTGTGTTAAGTCCAGCAGGGTTTATTAGGTCTGGAGCAGTGCCACACCAAGGCAGAGTCAGCTCAGGGTTGGCACCACTCCTGAGCTACAAAACGTTCCCAGAACCTGGAATGCTGCAGGACTTGGAACTCTCCCATCTCCTCACTGCAGAGACCAGCCTAGGTCTGCTCAAGCCCTCAGGGCCACAAGAAATTTTACACCAGGAGGAATTTGTGCATTCCTCTCCCCAGCCAGCCCAGTAAGTACCCACACCACCCACTAACCCTGCTGTCCCAGCCCTCTTCACCCTGACCACAGGGTTTGCATCAGGAGGTGGAAGAGGGGAAGCCACACACAGTTTTTACTGTTACGTACTTGAACTCAAGAGCTGGTGCAAATACACAAATTAAACTCTTTACAGGAAGGAATTCCTCAAGCAGAAGGTCTCTTGTAGGTCATCTTTTATGAGTTCTGGCATGCAGGGGACACTGGGTACAACATTCCCAGTAAAATTTTAACTTGGGAAAATGTGAGATTGGTTTTTTAAGCAGCCTGCAGGACTGTGGGTGAGCCACAACTTGAGGATATGGGGCAGCTGGGACAGTTACACAGATGTTCACATAAATGAGGAATCAAAACCTATATTTATACTATGAGGAATCAAAACCCCCATACTTATACTGCTTATGGGGGACTAATTTTGCTCCTCAGACCTGCTGAACCAACCACAACTTCCCCTTTTAACCTCTTCCTCCTCCACAATAAACATAAAAAGGACCCGATCGCATTTGTATGCCTTAGGACATCTGCAAGTTTGGGTTTTCCTTAGGTTTTTCCGTGCTGACATGGCTGCATACCCTGAAAATGCCAAGAAGTGTGACTGTGTGACAATGACTAAACAAGAAGTACAGAGATAAGGAACAAAGTTCACAGCCTGCCAGGATTTGTTCCTAACAAAATTCAAGCCAGCAGCAGGCAGTGTGGAACAACTGTCACACCATAGACAACTCCTGCTTTTTAGGGGAAGTTTAAAAGCAACAGCTGTCAGAGATAAAACCTAAAAGAGCTTCACAGTGGATAAAGACATTGCTGCATTAATTGTGAAGCAAGCGGATGGCAGCAGGAACACAATGTTTTAAGGGTTTTATGGGCTGTGCCACTCACTCCTCAATACCCTTTATGAATAAAGAACTGTCAAGTTGTGATTATCTTTGGGAAAAAAAAAAAAAACCCAGCTGGTGATATTCTGCTGTCCTACTGGGTGGGAGAAGAGGAATGGGATTATTGCATACTTGCACCTATCCTTGCAACACTGCTTAGGATAATGATTGTGAAAACTTCGCTAGGAAGGATGTGAGGATTCTTGTTACTGAACGCCAGGCCTGCTCCTTGTTAGGCAGCATTCCCTAGGCTCACCTGGATAATCTGCTCTTGAAAAAGCAGCCTCTCTCTACAGTCTTATTCCCATTTCAATCCTAACACCAAAACACCAACATCTTGTCTTCATATGTAACAAGCCTTTCCTCGAGGTCTGGCTTTATCCCCTGCATGGAAATGCTGAGCCAAACACAGTTTTTTGGTAGGTCAGAGCCAACACTAGTCAGCAGTCAGTCACATGCAGGATAAGGAAGAGCATCCAAGATGGATTTTCTCCCAGGCACCCAGACTGGCAGACGACCACACAGAAAGCTTGTTCAGACAGCTGAAAATCCACCCGAAAAGCTGAATTTCAGCCAGCTCAGCTTCCTAAATTGGCCCACAGTCAGCACATAGTGAGTCCCCACCATGGAGAAGTGCCCACATCTGGAGCAGCACCTTTAGCCCAGCACAGCTCCAACAGCAAAATCCTCTTGGTCCACATGGATTATACCTGTGGATGGAACCTGCTCCTTTACAGAAGGCTTTATCAGCTTAGCCACTGACAGCAAACTCGTTCTGCCGTAGCCAGAGCCTGAATCACTGTCACAGGAGCCAATTTCCCCAGTGCCTGCGGTGGCGGCGCCCGGCCAAGGCACGGTGATTCAGCACCTGCCCAGCGCTCACACACATTCTTCTCTCCCCTCAAAGTCCACAGCTCAGGCCATGCCATGGGAAAAGGGGCTGGAAACAGGCTTTGTTTTAATCAGCTCTGCAACTCTGCACTATCTTCAAAGGCCAGGCAAAGTGTGGGGGAAAAAGGAAGGTAAACAGACATTTTGTGTTCTTGATTTATTTGTTGTTTTGCAAATGGGAGGGGAGAGGAGAGAGCACAGGGAATAAATCTCTCTCCTGCTTTCCAAACGCAGTATATCACTTCCATTGCTCCCTCCCTCCAAATCCCAGTGCTCTAGAACCTCAACATTACAACAGCAGTAAGAGATATGGTCCCTTATTTCAGGATTCCTTGGGCCATGTCACTGTCAAACTGTTAGACATTAAAGAACCTCTTTGGTTTGTAGGCGCTGAAGTTTTGCTTCCATTTTCACCTGAAGACACATGTCCATTCAGAACCTAAACACAAAGCTGACCAAAAATTTCACTGAGGTGAACCACCTCACAAATTAAAAAAAAACAAAACAAACTATAATTTATTTCTAGAGTAACAGAGCAAAAAAAAAAAATCACACCACAATCCACTGCATGGTCATAACATGGCTGTGGTAGCCTCCCATAAAACCCCTGGAAACCTGCAGGTTGTAAATTCCACAACTTGTGTTTCTCACAGTGACCTGCTCATCACTACAGATAAAATCTCACAGATCTGCACAGTCTAAGCCCTATCACTCACATCTCTCTACTTCAAACATGCAGCCAAAGTTTGGAAGCCACAGAATTTGGGGAGAAGAGACAAAATGGGTTTCTACAGGAGGTTTAGGCTTGCATCTGGTGATTTTGCCTTCTCTCTCCTGTCCTCAGCTGTAGAATAAGCGGAAGAAGAATTCAGAGAGATCCACATCAAATACTCACGTCTCACAAACACACAGAATTTTTCCCTACACTTCAAAGCTGTCCTTTCTTTTTAAAGTTCAAAAAGCTACTTAAAAACAAAAATACTGCAGCTTGCATAAAAGTGGTGATTTCTCCCCAAATTACGGGGGAAATCCACATAGCCAACACTGCAAAACAAAGCACCTTGTGAACATGAACACATCAGACAAGAAAAAATTCCCTGTTCTCTTCTATGTGCTGAGCTTAATCAGTCCTTCCAAATCATTGCAAGAATGTGATTAGAATCTTCCAGGCGCCCAAACTCACCGATTCCTGTCTCTTTGCTCTTGCATAACACAATTAAAGTAAGAACAACAGTAGTAATTAGTGAGAAATAGGAAGCCTCCATCCACTGCTGAAAATGATTACTTTTAAAACTGCTTGAAAACTTTAAACATCTCCCAGAGCAATTTAAGGCAAAGACATGTCTGAAGCCCCCCCAACCACCAGGGCACTGTTAGAGCTTTTATGCCCATGTCAACAAAGGAGAATTACAGCCCACACGGCTCAGCTAAAGGCAACTCCTGTAAATAACACAAGCTGCTCATCTGATTTAACATTCAGAAATGTAAAAAAGGCAGGTTTCATTTTGGCATTTATGAAACACACCAAAAACCTTCAAAGAGGAAGCTCCCCAGAGATCCTGCTGAGGGAGGTGCCCACATGACACAGGGCAGGACTACACAGAGATCCCAGGCTGCTGAAAACCCTGGGAACAGCAAGGATGTGTCACTGGGCTGCTTTTCCCAGACTGAGCTGCACTGTACTACTGTCACAAGGTGCTGTTCTGCAATGTGCTATGGAAATCAGAGCAAAGGAAGTGAAACTGCCTCACTGAGAAGCCCAGACAGAAACTTTTTGGTGTTTTCCATGCAACACAGACACCCTCTCCAGAAACATCAACAACTTCCATCTGCCTTCAGGGACCACCACCAACACCAACAAATTGGCCAAGCAGTCCCTGCTGCTTAGATCAGGTTAGTAAATCCAGTGGACATGGGCCTGGCGCTACAACACTCTGCCTCTCAGAGGTGGCAGTGAGGAAGTTCAGGGGGAAAAAAAAAAGCAATTGTTCTTTCAACACTGCAAAAGTTGAATCGAGTAAACTAGAGGCCTTCTCAGTAGAATGAGCCAGCAGCCCCTCTTGAACAGATTAGTTTAAAGATAAAGATAACTCAGAGCATTGCACCTTCCCTGGCTTAGCATTAGAATCTCTCTGCTTTACAGTCTCACCAGTTATAGAAGTATAACTGCAGAACTGAGCCACCAGCTGCAGCAGGGCCTTCCCAAGACAGAAAGCAAATCATCAGTTTGAAAAAAATGCTCTTTTTAATTGAGTTTGTAACTGTCCAAGCCTCCAGAAATTATTCTGGAATGTTAATTCAGTTCTTTGGAGAAGAAAAGAAAATAAGAGAAGTCTTTGAGCTTAATATAGCTTTGAACTTAAATAGCATGTGATCTCTATATACCCACCCACATCTCTCCATCAGTGATCAGCAACTCTGGACACCAGTCAGGAAGAGCAGTGGGAGGAAGACAAAACGTCCACTGGAAGCACTCACTCAGACATGATAATTACAGGGGTGCAATTAATCTTCTGTTTCCGGCCTATCAACTTCGCAGCCCTCCCCTTCTCCCTGCAAATGGGGCTGTGTTCAAGCAGCTAGGACAGAATTCCACAGCAGGCTGTGCAGTTCCTTTGCTCTGTGGCAGTGTCCTCAGGAGTGAGAGGAGGACAGAAGGAAAAGCAGGATTCCCCAGAATTTATTCATGCAGGTCTCACTTTGGCTGTGGCAATTTTATACCTGTTCTGACCTTCTCTTAGGCAATTCCACTTTTCCATTTGAGTGGGAGAGCACCCAAGGCCGAGGCTGACACTTTTGCATTGTGTTTTACATAACAAAACCTGAAGGTTCCCTGTGCAAGCTTCAGCAAGCAAAGTTCCCCAAGCACCCATGAGAGGCACACAGCTCTCTGCCTGCTGTATCTGCTATGTCCCAACTGCTGACAGAAATGAGTCCCAACAGCTTCACGCCCAGCCCCTGCCCCACTCCAGGGACAATCTCAGCACTGCAAGCCAGGAAGCAGCTGAGCTGAGGTGAAATGGTTTTTATAAGCAAAGAGGCACGTTTCTCCTCTAAACTTGAAGGTGGTACAAGGAGAAGGAAAGTCAGGTCAGAGGGTGTCACCTCCTCCTCTCAAATGCAATCACATTTGCACTCCCACACAGTTGAGCTCATCTCCAATCCCACTGATCCCAACTACACCTTCTACAAAGCTGCTCCAGTACTCAACTCCTTAGCACAAGCAAGCCTCCAGCTGACAGGGAAAGCCCACTCAAGGCCAGTGCAGCTCATAAGCTCTTGTGTCAACACTGCCTTCCAACACTGACAGCATCAGTTTAAGAACACACACTTGGACTCTTGCTGGGAATTTTATCAAGACTGTAAAACTGGTTTGCACTGGAAGGCCACACGAGCCTGGAAATGCAGCTTTCCAGCTGGACAGCTGACAATCCATGCCATGTCTGCTTGTTGGTGAGTAGCCAGCCAGCCAGCTGGCCTTGCCCTCGAGCTCAGCAATCTGGCAGGCTCACAGATTTCCAGCTCAGAGACTAAAACTGAGGGGAGCTTCTCAGAGTGACACTTCTCTGTTCACAATTCCCCACAGACATCCAGCCAGGCTGCATTACACCAGTTCTCTTTTCCAACTGTCATCAAGCCTGTGTCACTTAGGAGTGGGAAAAAAAGCTGAAGTAAACAATCTTGTTTAGAGAACTGTTTCTCTTGAGTGAAATTGTCACTCACAAGAAGAGGAATTAAGCAACCTCCACACAGCTGGCATGGAATGCCACCAGAATGAGCTTACCCTCATGCTCATCTGAAGAGCACAAGGTGCATTTGCACTTATCAAAGTCAAAAATACCCAAAATGTTCAGGAGGCAGTCAGAGACCGGCTACTTACAGCACCACAAGAGTTGGGGCCCCCATGGAAGAGCGTACAGGCAATCCTCACTACTTCTGCCTCCATCTTCCTCAGACCAGGGAATATATCTGGATGGAGAGGATTACTCCAGGCAAACTCTTCATACACCTTCAGAAAACAAAGAGAAAGTTAGACTTGCAGATGAGGCTTTAAGAACTCCCCATGTACACTGTAGAAGCAAATTAGCTGCATTTTATGGTAAGAATATTACAGGACTTAACTGCTCCTTCAAGTAAATGCCACAAGCTGAGAAGTAAAATAAACTAAAAATAAATGTTTTTCCAAGGCATTCAGACCTCTGGAGTGGATTCTACAGCACAGCAATATCTCTTGTTGTAAGGACAGATCTAATAATTTCATTGTTTTTAAACAAGAACACAAGATGCATCCTGCAATTGCTTTACACAAATCAGGAAAAGAAAGTGACTTTGCAGAGCTTGTTCTCAACTTTACTGTTAAGAGGGGGTTCTGAAGCATGCAGTAAAGCACAAATGCCCACCCACACCACAAGGAAAGTGGCTGTGGAAACCAGTATTTCTACTCATTCCACAACTGTGGACTCAGAGGATACAAGGCTGGAACAGGCCAGCCCCAGCCTCCTACAGTGCAGATCAAAAAGCAACTGCAGGGATGTTAAATACAATACAGCAAAACAAACCAGCAAATAATCAGCACAAACAAAGGGAATGTTTCCACAGAGTGATCCAAGCCAAGGCCCCTCCAGAAAGGCTGCTCTGAGCTTTGTTTCTCTAAAAGTGGCACAGAAAATGTCAACATGAGGAAGAAAACAGCAATAGCAACCACCAAACAGAGCCCATTACAGCTGCTACAAAAGCTGTTCCCAGGAGCAAGAGGGCCAGACTTCCCTTTCTAGCAAAACAACTCTGGAAGGAGATGTACTTGAAAACAAACCTTCAGGCCGTTTAGGTTATTTTGCAGCCTTCTCAAAGGGAGAAATTCCTGAGCAGGTAAACAAACATCACAAAGACACCACTGAACCGTGCCAGTGCTCCATTGTCTAAGACTTGGACCACAAAGCCACGCCAAAAAGTATTTCCCAAAGCTTCTCTTCTGCTCAAACCAAGAGGAGTTTAGTTTTGCTTAGTCAAAGTTGTTCCAGTGCCAGTTCACTTGTAAATTATTAATTACTTTCTCACTCAAAACAGCACCTCATCTGATTAGATCCCAGTTATCTCTATGAGGTGTTTTCACAGGGACAGTTACGTGGCCAGAGTCACACTGCCCAAATTGCCACTAATTCTCCTTCTCAGACTTAAGTTTTAGATCTTCCTTATTTACTTTAGGATGCTGGAACAGCTCTGAGGGGTTTCTGGTCACCCTGAAGATGCAAAGTTGGCCTACTTGCACTTTACCTTCACCAGCAGGTGGGTGAGTTTCTCTTCACCACTGTACACAGTCCCAGAGACTTTCCCATCCTGCCAGCGTACGTCTCCTGGAAGAGAGGGAAGGGCACACTGCTCACAAACACAGCCATTCCCAGCCAGGGTGGAAAAGCACACAGAAAATCCCCTCCGTTCCATAGAGGAGGACTCAGCTTTTGAGATTTCCCCGAGTTTTGTGACCCAGGAACAGCTATGTGTGAAGCTGAGCCCGTGGCACCGTGTGAACTTAGCAAACAGCAAGCAAACGATGACTAAAGAGTCAGCACATAACCAACATGTAGCTGGAGCAAGCAGTTATATTAATAAATAATCCACTTAATCCCCAGCAGTCTCCCCAAACTGCTGTTCAACCAACTAGACACTAAATTAAAGCCACTTTCAAAGAGCACCCACCACCACCGTAAGCTGAGAAGAGATGGAAAAGCCAAATTTGTAGAGCTAAAATCCACAGTGCTGCCACCTCAATTAAATTTCACCTAAACTGGTACTTGCAGGCAACTTCCAAAGGGGAGTGGGGGGAGGTGGGAGGGGGAAATAGGGGGGACTTTAGAAAAGAAAAAAGAACCCAGTGAAGGAAGAAAATAATAATTTAAGAGAAAACACAGACAGAAGCAACATTAGCAATACACAGCAGCAGAAAAGAAGGAAGTTGTTCCAGGATACTGGATCATAAAATTGTTTCTGAATTTGGAGGAGATGCACTGTTCTAGCAGAAAATGCAAGGCATTTCTCAAATCTGGGATAGGAGCAGGGCAGTCGTATCTTCTCCCTTGGACAGGAAGTCTCCCAAATTTGCTCATTAGGAGTAACAGACATACAAATCAGGGGGGAACATGTTTGCATGAGAGAGCAATTCAAATTAAGTGTCAGACACTGCTTGTGTGGACTCAAGCCAGGAGAACATCATCATCACTCTTCCTTAAAAGGCTTTTTCAAGGCACAAACCATTGTCTCTCTTAACTGAGGTCACAGTCTTGGAAAATCCCTAACAATCCTACTTGGAAGTTGGTTTTTTGATTGTATTTTCTGGGGCTTCACATTTCTGGTAAAAGTCAAATGTCAAGGCAACTGCTCAGAAATGCAATCCAAAAAGATTTCTCCATATTTCTCTTCTCCTCAGCTCTTCCATCTCTCCATCAGCCTAGAATTCTTGTGCAAGGAACAGAATTTCAATGTAAATCCCTGAACGCAGCACTAGAACTCATGAATCTTCATCATGTCCAGAAGGAAAACAGACAAAATTTGCAAGGGGACAAAATATTTAAGCTGAAACCATGAGAAGGAGTCACTGGGACTCATTTAAGAGAGGAAGTGTCATGTTTGGTGTCTGCTGCAGTACAGACTCACCTTTAGAGCTGTACTCTTTCATCTTCTGCAGCACTTCAGGCTGGCTCATGCCTTGTTCTGGCAGTGCTTTGATATAATCCCTTTCATCTTTCAGGAAGGATAAACTGGAAGTGACATCATTCAAGGCTTCATCAATCTTCTTTTGAATCTTAAAAGAAAGAAAAAAGCCTATCAAACAAGGGCACTGATCAAATTCTAAATAATTGTTGACTGTGTGCAGGACAGGACCTGCTGCCTATATCTGTGGTGTTGATGGAACAGACAGGAACTGCTCCACTGGGAACTTTGATCCCTTTCCTTGGTGCTTGAGAAAATAAAATTCAAGGAAAAAATACTGCATTTTTATCCAGCAAACCTTTCAAGTGAGAGTTTTTAATTTGCAGAGGTCTTCAGATGCATTGGTTTGTACCTTGCCTCCTCTACCATTAGACACACGGTTTAGAAACTCACAAAAACAGAGGTGCAATAAAGAAATCTCCATCACAGGCACAGTTCAGAGATTTCTTTCCTCCCACCCACACCCTGCACTCAGGAAACCCCAGACTTCTTCTCATAACACATTCCAGAGTAAAGATTCTTCTACCAGGCAACACAGGTGTTGGGATATTGACTTTGGACATTGGAATGCCTCAAAGTCAAGGCCTCTTGTGAGCACCTGATAAGTTATCAGGTATCAAGCTACCAAAGAACAGAAAGAAGACACAGGTAGGACACAGCAGGAGTGCTCTGGTACAGGGGAGCAGTGGTAGCTCTGAGAAGGGAAGCCTGGACACAACAGGGATTGTATAAAGTGTCTTTTTCTAACAGGCAGACAAGAAACATAAGAAGATGATAATTTGCCTGATCGAGAGCTACTCAGGTTAGGAGGTGAAAGCTGGGGCACTTAACAGGACAGGGAGGGGATTTAGTCCCTTCCACAGGGATACAGGAGGAACTGGAATGTCTTCTGCTGCCTCCTGGTTTAATGACAGATGTGATTTCTACCCAATCTGACCCCTGGAATCAACGTGTAAATACCTCAGCACAGCAAGCAGCAGGAAGTGCAATCAAGTGTGATACCATCCTTTACGACGTAAAATAAACCCAGCTGTGCATTTCTCCACTCTGAGTTGTTAACATGCTAAAACATGCTGACAGTTGTGGTTTCAAGTCTTTATGGGGGAAAAAAAAAAGCCCAACAAACAAACAAAAAAATAAAAAACCAACACCAGCTCCCAAACACTACAGCTCATGTGTCATTTTAATCATTACACAAAGTGCTGATATCCTTCTGCTAACTTTTGCTAATAGTTATCTGAGCCCTGAATTAATCACGGCCAGTTGCTTGATTAAAATACCCTTCCACATTGCACAACAAATCCTTGGCTGTCTCACACTTCACACTGCTTCAGAAGAACAACTCCAGTTCAATCCTGTACCTTCTTCCAGAATTAAAATAATTTTCTTAAAATCTAAAAACGAGGAAATGTTTTTAGAGAACTCACGTGGAGAATTCACTAGTTCTTGGTTAATATAAACAGCTCAAAAGTTAAAAAGAGGTGGAATCCCCTTATTATGGGAGTGATACTATGACAGAAAGACTGGGTAGAAATTACATCTGTCATTAAACCAGGAGGCAGCAGAAGACATTCCAGATCTATATGCTGGGTCATTAGGACCACAGTGACACGACAACAAAGATGCACTGAACCATGTCTTTTCCAAGAGAGCTGGAACTCTGGAATAAGGACCTGGAATAATCCTGGAAAACTCTGGAATAAGGACTTGTAATAGTCCTATAAGTACTTGTTCACATACTTACTATAGCCCCGATAAATGGCATTTTTCTCAGCAGTTTAAAGAACTGTTTTTTAGTTCGGGATGTCAAACCTGAAAGACAAAAGGCAGAAAGGAACCTAAGAAACAACAACAACAAAAAAAAGAAACCTCTGATGCAGCTCATGATTCAGGTTCAGCATTCCTGATCCAAGCTGAAATAACACAGTGACCCAGGGGACGTGGTGAGACAGATGAGTGAGTCCAAGAGCAAGGTTTTCAGGGATGGACCATGCCATGGAAACATCTGGACTGCAGAACAGCAGCCATCTACAGCAATCAGTTATTTGTTTCTTACTTACATGGGAATTCACACCCACGTGTGGAATTTCACAGGGAAAAGAGGGATTTCAGGGTTTGCTAAAGGAAAGGAATTATTATCATTTCCTGCCTCTTCAAACCAGAATAGTTACTTGAAAACAAAACCACTGAGCAGTGTGAAACAGGCTCCCAGACCAAAGGAGGAACAGGCACATGTGACAACGCCAGTGGATTCGCCCCGTTTGATGCAGAGGGAGGTGACTCAGGCAAAGGGGATGAACAGAAGGAAGAGTAGAAATTCCACCACAGCACAAAGACTCAAATGAGAGAAGCCACTGATGACAAGCACTGGAAAACTCCTCGAGGAATGAAATCAGGAATGAAATCAGGATGACACAGATGCTTTATAGCCACCAAAAATGCCTTCCCAGTCCTTCCTGCACACCGGCAGTTAAACAACAAACCAAAAAAAAAAGTAAAGAGACGTTTAAAAATCAACCATTTTAAGACTTTGCAATTTTATCTACACTTCATATATATTTCATTTGATGTATACAATTTGAAAAGCTACCAAGGACACTAATTGCCACATTCTGTAGTAAATACTTGTTAGTGCCCTGATAATAACATCTCTGTTGCACATCTCAGTGTGCACACTGTCAGAATTTTTCAGGATTTTGCAGTCTTTTCTTGCTGTGAAAATTATTAATGAAACAACCTAATCAGCTTCTAAGAGCTAGTCCATACTTAAACAAAATACATTGTGCAACAGTAAAAAAACTAGCTAGGAAGATAACTGTCCTGAACAGAAGTTTCATACCAATTTGTTCCTTACAGACATTTCCACTGTCCAGCTGCCCCCATGTCTACAAACAGAAAGGGCTGCTTCAGAAACAGAGACACAGAAGGAGACAACAAGTTAAAAACTTGGCTACTTTTAACAAGCTGCCACCAGAGCATAACCCTAAGGCCTGTGGGAACTGAAATGCACCTCTGAGGGCATGGCAGTGACCTCAGGCCATCACACGACCAGAGAAAACTGCAGGTTCTGCAAAACTCAGCTCCACTGAAGAGCTGCCAGTCTCAGAAACCACACAAAACAGGAAGATACTCCGGAAATATTAAAAAAAATACAAGAAGAAAATATCCTCACACTATCACATGCAATTATCTTGAACATGATGAGGATGAAATGTGCCCCTAACATGGAATCAAGACCACATCTCCTCCCCCAGCAGGAAGGGAAACAACCTTGGAGTTATCCAGGCACTTTGCAGCAGTGACTAAGTTCATAGGAACTCAGCTCTCCATAAATCTCCCCAGAGTATGGGCAAGAAGAGAGGTGCCTGTGACAAGCACACGGTTTAGCCAAAGGAAAAAGGGAGACAAGGGAAAGGGAAGGAGACAGAAGCACATTCCATGCACCCTCTGACAGAACGGGGGAGCTTCATTTACCAGACAGGCCTCGACCTTAATTCAGAAGAGAATTTGGTAAACACTAGGTGACAGCAGAAACTCTTGTTTTAACAAGTGTTTGGCCTTGTTCAACCCTCTTTCCTTCCACTGCCCAGGAACAACTGAGGGCCACCTCCCCTCCCTGCAAAGGTAAGAAAATCCCCCAAAATACTTACTCTCAGGCTGGCAGAGGAAGCCATGCAGCCACACACTTGCAAGTGTGGAAGAAAAGGTCAACCCAATGAGCTGCCAGGGCTCCAGTCCATCACAGCGGGCGTTCACAAAGCCTGTCACTTTCTCCCAATACATCTGGAGGATTTCCTTGTAGGGAACAATGGCATCCTGTGCAAAGGAAAATGAAAACAAGCAGGGCATCAAAAAGCTGACTGTTGATTAAAAAGGTGTTTTCTGGCATGCAGACCCCATGCTTTCCTTAATTCCTACAAAAATGAGTTTGAGTTCCAGAAGTGTGTGTCCTAGAGATATATTTCAACTAAACTAGACATCTTTTTCTTCAAGTAAGGAAATAGTCTATTTGCCTTTCAAAGAAATCAAATTATTCCAGCCATTTTTTGTAGTGGTAGATGATCTAAACTTTATAAATCAGTGCTATGGATTCTAGATACACGGTTTAGTTCTTTCTAGAAATAATTTTAAGCAAGTGTACTTTTAGCTGTTTATTTCTGAAAATTGAAGTTTAGCTGGCAAGGGTTTCATTTTTTGGAAATTGTACTTTGGAACACTGGTTGTGGTACAAATTTAGAGAACAGATATATAATGTCAAGCATTATGCCCGTGTGAGATTTGAGATGAAGATGGCAAGAGGAAGAGTCAAGTGTCCCACTCTGTTAGGAATCAGAAGATTTTGGTAGATATCTGAGATATCTGAGCTGGCTAAGGCCATCTGTGTGCTGTGGACCTCACTGAAGGACCTGTGACATAAAAAGGAGAGGTAGGAGATAGTTTGTATTCACTTCCACTCAAGAGTCACAGATAAAAACACACACCTTTAGAGACTTCAAATACTGAGAAGTACCAAGAGCAGATGAGTAATGTAAGGTTCTCTGCACAGTCCCAAGAATCACAGCCAGATCTTACCACTGTCCAAGAGAAGGAACTGTGTTAATAACTCTGTTCCAAGGAATTCTCAGGTGGTGACTGAAGGTACGACCAAAACAAGCCTATTAAGTACCTCGGGCTGGATTTTCAATGAAGATGGAAGCACTCAGCAAGTCCTTAATTTAAAGATCTAATTAGCGTGTTACACACCAAGGGGGGATGGGAGAGGAAAACACTGCTGCCGCCACAATAACCTCCAAAAAATAGTGATGCAAGAACAATTACAATGTCAAAGCAGGAATTACTGTCGGGACACAGCCCAAGTTCCTAATCGATAGCTTCAAACCAGACGCTCCAGAACAGGGTGAAGAAAACTGGATGTGCACAGGACAGAAAGGACATTTCCCCATAAACAGGGGTCTTCCATCCAATTCTCTGGAAAAAGGTTTCTAGAGGTAAGAAGAATAAGCCAGAAAAGAGCCCTCTTCGCTTTTGACCAGCCCAGTTTAACCGGGGAGATCTCCAGCACTTGAGAGTTTCACGCTCCGAACAACAGGGAAAGTACATGAGGTTTTTCAAAAGATCTGTAACTAAACCTTGGAAGGAATAAATCCTTGATTCCCGTGCTGTTGGACTTCGGGTGGGAATAGAGCAGTTTTTCAACAAACCACTGAATTAAAAACCGCTAAAACTTCGCTTCTCAGGACCCTTCACAGGTCTCACTTCTGGGTCAAAACAACAACAGAAGCAACATTTAATTAACTTTTTTTAGGGGGGAAATGTATCATTCCAATAAAACTGGAGAGGCTACTAGCAGCCTAAAAAAACAGCGAAGTTTTTCCTAATAATCAAAGGAGGAAGGCAGGTTTCCTTGCCAAAAAGCAACACTAATGAATACTCACTACATTGAATAAGGAGTAAAATGCATATAACATGGCAGAGTATGAAAGTATTTAAGAAACCCAAACACAAACTCCAGCAGAATAAACAGCGTTTACCCTTAACAGAGGAGGGTTTTCACCCATGACCCAGCACGGACGGAAGGGACAGGACTGAATTCGGCAAAAGCAGGCAGCACTCAGCTCCGAGAAGGCAAATTAGCACCTACCCACTTGGCAAAGGGCAATTTAGAAATACATCAGAGCCACTTCAGCCTCCAAAACAAGGCGGCCACACAAACCGCTGCAATTAGGCAATGTCCCAGCTAATGAACGCCCCTCCTCCAAGGCACTCACCACAAAGCCCATTTAACCCGGAATTTAAGGGAAGAGCCACCTTTTGCAGCTAACCAGAGGTGCTACTTAAGTTGCAGCGCGTCTGCATAATCTTCACTGGCAAACCCCTGGAAACGAACGTTTAACCAGCAACAATGACTCTGGTTCTTTGCGTACGATGAAACGCCAGGATATCATTCTGTTTTGGAACTGCACTTAAAGGATGGAAATGGAGCCACTAATGGGCTGGTGTCTCAATAGCTGTTCTCAAGTCATGGCAAGAAAATGCTGCAGCATCAAAGATAAAGCGGGCTGTGCCTTTTTTTTTCCCTGAAGATGGAGGACACTGTAAGCCCTGAATCAAAATGAACATAACCTTCTTGATGGAAGTCACTTCAGTCAACGGTGAAGCCAAAATAAATAAATTTGGCAAGAGACTGAGCTCACCCTTGAAGAAAGCTTTGGACAGAAGATCCCAGCTGTCTGCACATTTTGTTGTCACTGAGATCCTGAGAATTGACATATGAGAACTCAATGGTATATTCGAGTTTTGACAAAATGAGAGAAGATTTTCATTATGTTCATTCTAAGACACTGAAGAATTTCTTCCCCTTTCTTGCTTTAGAAAAACCCAATCTGAAATCAATCCACAAGTGTTACAAGTTTGACCAGGAAAAGTTTTCTCTGTATTTCTCACTGTCCTTCTTCACTCATTTCACACTTAGGTAAGTTTGAAAGATGAGATTGATCCATTTAGGAGGATATTAAAAACTGGGATTTAAAAACCCAGAGAAAATTGGCACAGAAGATGAGTTAGCAGTGAATTACAATTTCTCAGCTCCATGTGCTTCTTTCCCTGAAAGTATCCAGCAAGACATGACAGACTCTTACTTTCTGAATTATTCACTTAATCCCACAGAAACCAGAGGGCATTTAGAAGGTTGCACTCAAATATTTTTATTACAGCCAGGAACATGCTGGGTTAATAAGGAGCTTATAAAAAAGAGAGTGACTTTTTACATGAGCAGAATGACAGGACAAGGGCGTGTGGCTTCCCACTGACAGAGGGCAGGGTTGGATGGGATGTCAGGAGGGTGAGGCCCAGGGAAGCTGTGGCTGTCCCATCCGTGGAAGTGCCCAAGCTCAGGTTGGACAGGGCTTGGAACAACCTGGTGGAGTGGAAAGTGGCTGGCACTGGATGATCTCTAAGGTCCCTTCCAACCCAAACCATTCTGGGATTCTCTACAATTGCAGTCCCAAAGCACTTCATCATGTTACAGGGGAATAATCAGCCCCGGTGTAGCCCAGCCATCAGAATCCCTTGCCCTGCAGCCCTGGTGGTGCTGCTCAGAGTGAAAAACTCTTCCTGCTTCCCCAGGTGGGCTAAAGACAACAGGCTGACCTGATTTTAAACCTACCTACAGGACAGAACTTCCTGTAAGACAGTAACCTGCTTATTTGTGAAGGCATCAAAAAATAAAGGTTTCTCTTCCCATCAGAAGAGAGTAGATAAGCTGTTTTTATTTCTGTAAGAGAGCCTTCCCCACACAAAAGCTGCACAAGCCACGGATTATTTCAGAAGGAGTTTAAAAACCTGACTTATGAGCACACTAAAGAGCAGGGAGAAAAAAAAAACTTCACTGGAGGATTTGTTTTTAATTCTCAGAGCAGTAACACAGACCCAGGTATCAGATAAAATACTAATTGCTATTATTAGGACTTGCAGTGCTCATTTGTATCTATATTAATGCACTCAGCTACCTAAGCAGTTTACATATTGAATTTTTAGCTGCACAGATTAGGAATACATCCTTAGTACTTTATTTCTAAAAGTCATTAGCTAGCTGAGCTGGTTCCAAGGATAGCACTTACGCCACTACAAAAGAGCACAAATTAACTGCAGTAATGCTCTTCTGTCCCAGATGATAGAAAAGGGAAGGGGGAGGAATGCCAAAGCTAATGAGAGCACATTTTGCATTTTTGCCAGAACAGCATTTCCTCGGCTGCGAGGTTTAGGATGCAAAAAAGCTTAAAAGAAAAAAAAGAGAGAGAGAAAGAGAGAGAAACAATGGCAATAAACTGGAGAACCTCAGACTTTTGTTATAAATGCCTTCTCTTTCTGTAAAAATTGAAATACTGTCTGGAGTTTACCTGTGAGAAAAACGGGAAGAAAGATTTTATCAGCTGAACCTTCCTTCCTCCAAAAGAAGGTTGAAAGTGGGTTTAGAATGGGGCCACAGAATAAAAGTAGCTTTTTAAAGGCAAGCTTCTGTTATGCAATACCATGAGGCTGACTGTCCGGGGAGGAAGTGCTAAGATCAAAGAAGCAAAGAAAGGCTTAGGCCAGAAAACACCTTAAGCACCATCTTGTTCCAAACTCCTTCCATGGGCAGGGATATTCCACTACCCCAGGTGGCTCCAAGTCCCAGCCAACCTGGCCTGGGACACTTCCAGGGATCCAGGGGCAGCCACAGCTTCTCTGGGCATCCTGTGTCTCCACCCTCTCAGGGAAGAATTCCTTCCTAATATCCAGTCTAGACCTACTCCCTGTCAGTTTATACCACATCCTCAGCTTTCACCTGAACCCACACATATTCCCCAACCAGGGACCCTCTGACCTCTTCCCCACACACCCTAACCTGAACGTCTGTGTCTGCCACCAGCCTCCCTCACGTCCCCAGAGCTGGGCAGGAGGTGGCTGTCACACAGCAAATCAAGGCCAAGGGAGATGGCTCCAAGAGCACGAGTTAGGTCAGCTCCGATTACGGGAGCAGGCAGAATACCGGTGCTGCCACTGTAATTATGGCCTCTGCTCCAACACAACGAGTTTTTCCGAGTAGAAGCTTCCTGACTGAAAACAAACCGCACCACGCCGGCAGGGACACGGCAGCCTCGCTCATTTATCCTGCTCCTAAGTAGAAGGAAGGCTTCAATTAGCCCTGCCTTCGCTGCCACCTCGCTGCCTGCACGTGCGCTGGCCACAAAAGGCACATCTGACCGGAGTAACCAGCCTGGCCGCGGGGAAGCGCTGGACTCGCGGCCACCAGCCTGCCCAATTCCTGCCGGAGAGCAGGCAGTGGGATTGAGCAACACCACCCCAGCCTCCTCGGAGTGCTCGTTGCTGCCAGTGCCTGCGGTGTTTTGATTCGCACCCTAGTAATGACTCTGCTCCTCCCGCCCTCCCTGCCAGCCCCAGCCTGACAAATATCTTTACATAAGCAGCAGGCAGGGAATATTTGTTAGTCAGCTCCTAATTACAGCTCGAGGTTTGGACCACGTGCTGCCCAGCCGGACCAAAGGATGCGGGCAGACAGAGCGACACCGGATGCATGACCTCCCAGAAATCAAAAATCATCAACTTTTGGATGTATGGGCTGAAGTAAGTGAAATTAAAAACACATTCAGGCCACATAGCTCCCCAATACCACCAGTTTCGTCTGCACTGCATTTATTTCCAAAACTTTTTATTTTTCCAGAATGACAGCAGCTGGGGGGAAGGAGGGTTGCCACGTATAGTGTCTGCAAAATGAATGTATACATACTGTACCACCAGCCCTGAGAGCTCAAGAGGAGTGGCTAAACAATGGCTAATTACAGCTTCAGCACAAAAACAAACAAGGCAGCAAGTCAGAGTAAGTATGGCTGCATTCTAGCTTCCACTGCGGAATGCAGTGGAATGGAGATGGAATGTAAAACTACCAAAACGACATGGGGAAAGACTGATTGGAGGCTCGAAATAGGTACGATTTTACAGGAGCCCAAAGGACTCCAAAAATCAAATTCAAATTTCATTTAACCCAAAATGCACACAAGGTGTCATGTTCACTTTGTTCACTTAGGCAAATCAATTTATAAAAGTTTCTGCACACATCTAGGCACGCGCCAGGCAGCACAGACCTCCCAAGAGACAGGATCCACCCAATGGATGCTGCACGTGAGCTCATGATGGATCTCTGTGGGTCACCAGCTCCAAGAATGTGCAAGGAAACATCCTCTGCTGACACCCATGATAATTAGGGTAAAAGAAGTGGCCAGCTCCCTGCGGGCTGGGACTCATCTGGACATATTTCATCCCTCCACTTGGCCTCCTCTCAGCCTCAGATCCCTGCATGCCTTCCAGAGAACAAAATGGGGATTTCTTTGAAATATTTCATGAGCACCTGGGTGCCTCCAAGAGGTACCCACAGCACTGAGACACAAAGTCTTGGCAGGAGCTGTCTGGAAGCAGACCTCGGCATGGCAATTGTTCTGGGAGCAGGCATCCATGAACAAAGGCAGCAGGGAGCCCTGGCACAGCTTCCCAGCAGGGTTATGCAAGCCTCAGACAAAGCCCCCAGTATCAGCACAAACTGAATGCTGCTATTCTACATTAAGGGCCCTGCTCTTGGGCAAGTCTGACCATAGGGCAGAATCCTCAAAAATTATCTTATCAACACCAACACACAGAACCCTTCGACCTCTGCAATATCTAGTCACATGCCCTTCCTGATATGGCATGGATAAATCTTGATGAGCAAGGAGAGGCAAAGGAAACAGAACACAAAGGATTCTGAGTTACTTTTACATGCGGATTTCTAGGAAATACAAGTATTTCCTAATACAGAAAACTGTATCAAAATAACCCTAACAAACAGACCATGACACCTGCTGCTACATCAATTGGTAGAATCTTAAACCTCAGTTCATGCTCTAAGGGCAGGACTAAAGCATGTACTAGGCCTGCCAGTACTTACAAGGAAATGTGTTTCACTGCCTGGGATGCAAAGAATAGGAACAATAGAATCATAGAACCACAGATTCGTTTGGTTTGGAAGAGACCTTGAAGATCATCTCATTCCATCCCCTTGCCAGGGGCAGGGACACCTGCCACTATCCCAGGTGGCTCCAAGCCCCACCCAACCCGGCCTTGGACACTTCCAGAGATGGGGCAGCCACAGCTTCTCTGGGCACCCCATGCCAGGGTCTTACCACCCTCACAAGGAGAAATTATTTCCTAATATCTAATCTAAACCTAACATTCTGTCAGCGTGGAGCCATTCCCCTTTGCCTCTGGTAAACAGTCTCTCTCCACCAATCTTGTCAGCTCCTTCAGACACTGGAGGCCACAATGAGGTCACCCTAAAGCCTCTCTTCTCCAGGCTGAACAATCCCATCTATCCCAGCCTTTCCTCATAGCAGAGCTGCTCCATGCCTTGAATCATCCTGTTGCTTCCTCCAGACTCACTCCAGCAGCTCCAGGTCCCTCCTGTGCTGGGCCCCCCCGGATGGAGGCAGCTCTGCAAGTGGGGTCTCACCTGAGCAGGGGCAGAATCCCCCCCTCCCCTGTTGGGGCTCAGCCCAGGGCAGGGCCAGCACCCCCAAGTCCTTCTCAGCAGGTCTGTGGTGGAAGCAGCTGGTGCAGGAGAAGATCAGATGGAGACATCTTTTTATTGGCAAAGTTGCATATTTGGAAAAAGAGACAAGCAGAACCCCAAAATCCTTAGTGACAAAGGGGCTCTGCAGAACCCCTTCGAGCACAGGAGTCACAGCAAGGCTGTGATTGCTGCCACACCAGGCAGACCACTCACAATAAATGCTAGGATTAGGTTTATCTGCACACCACCAAGCACTGCTGGAGAAACCCCAGGCAGGAAGTGAGCGAGGCGTCACCTCAGCAGACCCTCCCCTGCCCAGCGGTTCAGATACAACTTCTGAGGGTAGGAAGAGGGTGGGAAACTCTGAGTAGGCTAGACACGAGCAGAACACGGAAAAAAAGATTTTACTCTGTCTAGGTAAGCAAATTTCCACTGCCTCCTGCTGAGGTCACAGGAAGGATGGCAGAGTGAAACCACAGTTTATGAAAAACGTTGTGTGTGTCAGTGTTTCTCCAGAGGAAGCCTCATTCCCCGAGTACAAAGCCAACTTCCTAAGCTTCCCAGTAGCCAGGAATCCTGTGCAATAGCTACTGTCCAATCTAGTGAATAAAAGAGCAGACCTGAGCAGGTCTTTCAAGTGCAATGAGCAGCAATTTTCTCGGCAAAGCTTCGGCACAGCAGGGGCAGAGGTGAGAACAGCCTGACCGCACAGCACGGCCCCAGCAACCCCAGGCCAGTCTGGACCGCCCCCTGCACAACAAGCGAAGTATTTACCCAGTGCCAGATTTTGGCAGCTGAAAGCAGCCCCAACACAAGCTGTGCGGGCTCTTGGTGCTGTCCCACGGCTGCACACAGCTCCTCGCCAAAGCCGGAGAGGCAGCAGCACTTAGGAGCTTGGGAATGCAATAACCAAGCGGGACAAAGGAGTGGGACAAAGATAATGCTGTCTCATTTATCACTCAGCAGCTGTGATTTCAATTTCCCTTGCTGATAGGGGGAAAAAACCCAACCAAACTACCAAAACCCTAGTACCCCTTCCAGAATTGAGGAATTGCAAGATTCATGTCGTGCCAACGTGGGCTAGGTCCAGCTATATTCAATCCCGAAGTTTGCCTCCAGGTAAAAAATAACAGCCAATTAGCAAACAGCGTCTCTAAAAAAACAACAATCAATCAGGAAACACGATTTCTCTTAGCCAGATCAGCACCCTCACCAAAATTCTAGGAAAACATCATTCTGCCCCACCCAAGCGAAATTACACAGAGACAGGCGAAAACACCCCTTCAAATCCTTTCTGCCCCGAAACAAGGTAATCGTGGGGAAGAAGGAAAGCAGTGTATAAATAAAAGGACACATTAACGTTCAGGAGAAGGGTATGGGCCGCAGGTGGGGGCCAAAGAGAGGACCTGACCAGCCACCCTCGGTCTGACATCCCCTGAGGCCCGGCCGGGACCCCCCCAGCCCGCACCCGGCCCCCTCCGGAGGAGGCCCAGGCCTCTCTGCCTCACAGGCCGCGCCGGAACACCTCTCTCCGGTCCACACCGGCCTCGCAGTCCCCGCTCACCATCGCTCCGGCCGCCGCCAGCTCTTTCGCTCCTTCTTCCCTTCTTTTTTTCTCTCCCTCCTCCTCCTCCTCCCGCTCCCCGCGGGGTCCCGGCGCGGCCGTGCCCCGCCCCGAGGCTGCCCCTCCCCTCTGGCCACGCCCCCAGCGCCGGCAGGCCACGCCCCCTCAGGCGGAGCGGCGGGGGAGAGCAGCGCCCCCTAGAGGCGGAAAAGAGGCGGGAAAGCTGAGCCCCCTCAGGCACGGCGGCGGTGGGAGAGCAGCGCTCTCACCTGGAAGGAGGCGGTAAAACCGTACAGACCGAGGTGGTTTCTTGTTAAAATACGAAAAAAAAAAAAAAAAAAAACAAACAAAAAAAAAAAAAAAACACAAACAAACAACAACAAAAAGCAGTTTGTAAGCCCGCCCTTGTTATTAATTTTCTGAGGCTGGAGTCTGTCTGCTTTGGATCCAGCTTGGGAAAGCTCAGGGTGTCCACCTGGAGAAGAGAAGACCCCGGGAAGAAGAGACCTTAGAGCTGCTGCCAGTGCCTGAACGGGCTCCAGGTGAGCTGGAGAGGGACTTGGGACAAGGGGGAATGGCTTGATGCTGTCAGAGCACAGGGTTAGATTGGATATTAGGAAGAAATTCTTCCCTGAGAGGGTGGGCAGGCCCTGGCACAGGTGCCCAGAGCAGCTGTGGCTGCCCCTGGATCACTGGAAGTGCCCAAGGCCAGGCTGGACGGGGCTTGGAGCCACCTGGGATAGTGGAAAGTGTCCCTGCCCCTGGCAGGCAGTGGGGATGAGACAATCCTTAAGGACCATTCTAACCCAAATCCTTTTGTGATAACATTAGAGGAGAAGTTTTGTTCTGTGCAAAATATAAGGCAGGAACTTCTCGCCATTGCAACATTATCCAATCTGTTCCTTCTGCTAATCCATGGATTAAAATCTGCTCTGTTCTGGGTGAATCAGGTGGGACCCCTCCTCACCCTCACTGCCCACACCCACAACTGGCAACCATTTACACCACAAGGACCCCAAAAACAGTCTATTGGCAGGAGAAGGATTTGAGGGCTGCTGGCTCGTGAGCCTACTCCATAAAACTTAACCATGGGAAGAGTGCCAGCAGCCAAACTGCCCAGGTGTACAGGAAAGTTTTAAGAGGTTAAAACTCTCCTGAACAGGTGTCCCCTGGCATTAATTTTGACCTCAGGAAATGAATACAGTAAGCAGAATATTGTTTGGGACCAGCACAGTGGTTTTTAGACATCCAGTGTAAACCTGACAAACAGCCCGAGGCATTTAGGTTATGCAAAGGAACATTTTTTTTTATTATTATTATTATTATTATTAGGGTTTAATGTTGCAGGATAGTTGCAAGGGGGAGATAGGCGGCAGCAAAAGGAAGGGAAAACTTTTCACATCAGTAGCTCCCAGTGCAGCGATAGCACAGCTTCAGCTGGGGCTGTGTTTTGAGGGCAAACACACAGGTAGGTGCTCTTGTTGCCAGTAAGTGTGAACTCGACAGACACCACAGCAGCCTTTGGTCATTTCCCAAAACTTAACACCTGGAGCAGCTGCAGTGCACTGTGCCATGGAGGGCTGGACAAACTGCCCCTCTCCTGGGAGATGGCAGCAGGAACAAATGCCCACATTAAGCCATTTCTGGTTAACCTCTACAGAACACACCCTGGCTTTAGAATTTATAAATCTATGCAGCCTTTTAGACAGATTCTGGTGCGGCATTTTAAACTTTTGCTCTTAACTTCCCTGGCTTTTGTCTCCACACTCTCTTGGAGCAGATGCAGCAGCATCAGCTCCTGGCATTTGTAGTTTGCTGCCTTACAAGCGGTGGCTGCTTGTCTGCTGTCACCGTGCCACCCCAGCTGTCACCTCTCAGAAGGTGACACCCTCAGACAGTGCTTTCATCTCAAGCACACTGCCCTCGTGGGATGGTTTTTAGAGCTGTGCCTAGACATCAGATGCTCTTTTAAGCAGAAAAAGGAACAAACAGATCTGTTAGTAACCCAAAACCATTCTCACAAAGTACGTCTTCCTCTCACATGCTTGCCAAGACAGAAAGCATCTACTCAAGAGAACCCCAAAGGAGCTGTGTTTTCCCACTATAAAAACCTCTGCAAATTCCAGTGACCCCAGCCTTCAAGAAAATAGCCTTAAAACACACAATTATGTATTCTAAGTAACATCTTGCTCTCAAGGGGGGTGAGAGGAAATCTTGTTTGTTCCTCCAGCCCTGGAAAGAGTCTCTTTGGATGGATCATTGCTAATCCTCACACACACCTTCACATAACGCCAGGAAACAAAGAGCTTAGTGTGTTTAACATGGCTAAAAACACAGGTAGAAGGGAATGTCTTGCTATGAATATCTGGGTGGAGAGGAAAAGCCACACCAGGGAGGGAGAGGAGCCACTTGAGTGAGGGGACAGTGGTGGCACAAGAGCAAATGGGTGCAGGTTGGCCCTGAACCCATTTACACTTTTTTTTTGGTCTGTCACACAGCCCAGGTTGAAACTGCTTTTCTCACTATTTGAATGGATTCTTAAAACATCAGAGAAGCTTGGCTTCTCACAGGTGGCAGGATTGATGTTGAGACTGTCCCAAAGTGACTGCTCTCTAAGAGAAGGGAGTTGGCTTTCCCAGGAGAGGCCAAGCATCCCCTGGCCAACATTGCCCATGCTAAAACAGAGCTCTCACACCTCCTTTAAAGGATGGCTTGCAAGGGGGCTGGAGAGAGAAAAATCCAAATGATTCATGGTTTTGCAGTGCTCCAAGATCCTCTGGGGGGTTGGCATTACCCTGTGCATTGGTTACATATTTACGAGAGAAAAACTGTCACCAAGACCAATCCAGCAGGACCAATCAGTTCATGTGCTGATGCAAAAGTTGAGTCTGAGTGGAGTTTGAAATAAAGGAGGGCTTTTTCCTCTTTCCACAAAGAAATGGAAGGGGGAATTATAACCACTTTCTGAATGTAACAAACTCCTGTTTCTTCCTTGGCCTTGCTTCGGACAAATCCCACTTTCAGCCGGGGTGCCTGTCTGTGAAGGATGCCTCTTTTCCAGAGGGTGGGAAGGTGTCACTCAGAATGCCTTGGGGGCAGCCTGAGGTGGCCCCCAGGAGGCCAAGCCCAGCCAGAGTTGTCACCCTTTTTGTCTGGGAGCAATCTTTCAACGTTCCTGGGCTTCCTGGGAGGGTCCTGGAAGGTCCTAAGGCGTCCCAGGATGTCCCAGAGGGTCTGGGGAGGGGGTACCATGAGGGTCCCAGAGGTTTTGGAGGTCCTGAGAGGTCCAAGGGGGGTCCTGGAATTTCCTGGAGGGTCCTAGAGAGGGTCCCATGGGAACCTTCCAGGACCCATCCCCAGGACCCCCCATGGAATCTGCCCAGAGACTGCCCCAGGACCCCCTGAGATGGTCTGGGAGTGCCCAGGGAGGGGGGATGTGCTCTGAAGGGGGTGACTTTGGGATGGAGAGGAGGTGTTAATATTATTATTATTATTATTATTATTATTGTTATTGTTATTGTTATTGTTATTGTTGTTATAATTATAATCATAAACCAGCGACTGATGCCTTAAGAGGCTACGTGGAACAGCAGCTAGACAGTATTGCAGGAATAAAGTAGGGATTTATTGAAAGGCCTTCAAAGGATGCACCTTGGGCAGTGCAAGAGCCTGGCCATGGCCACACACAAGATGGACAAGGGTCACACATTTTCACACTTTTATAAGTTTTGGTCCATTTCCGTATTGGGGTTGATTGTCCAATTACAGCTCCAGGTTATGCAGTCTCATCCTCCCAGTTTGCTCTCCTCAATTCACTGTTGTTCACACTTTTTGGGCCTGAAGCTGCAATGGTTCTGGAGCTGGAAAAGGATCATTTTGTCTGACTGAACTGTGGGGAGAACTTGCTAACACTTGTATGAAGTTCAGAGTTATATAGTAATGCAGTACAAAATCTGGAAAAATATGAAGGCTAAACTGAAGGCATCACGGCTTCCCCCTCCGTGCCTGCATTCCCGCGTTGGCCGCCCCGCCCTGCGTTCCTTCCCCCTCGGGAATCACTCCGGGATGGGTTTCCAGACGTGCCAAGCGCCCTCATTCCACTCGAGGAGCAGCCACGTGCGGTTGTAACCTTCCCGACCTGTTGTAACTCCTGTGGAGGTGCCAGTATACCTCGGTTCCCATCGATTTTACCCTCAGTTTCCTGCCCGCAGGGTCCCCAACCTTGTCCCCATCCCCCTCCAAATCTTTCTGAGACCCCCAACCCCCACAGCGACACTGCTGGACTCTTCCAGGACCACTCCCCTTTGCGACCCCCACCCAGTCTCAGGCCACGGCCGCACCCACACGATCGGGGGGCCCAGCGGACACGATCCCCCAGTACTTGCACCCTGCCGGGGTCGGGAGCTCCCCGCAGAGCCGCGCTTGGCCCCTCGCTCTAAGACCACGTAGCTGTGCTCGTCCTCCGTGTGACAGCCGGGCCGGGGGTACACAGGCTGGGGACACGGGGGTGGTGGCACTGGGCTGGGGACACGGGGGAGGGGACAGGAAGCCAAAGCACCTCTGCCCGCTGGCGCTGGCCCGGTGTGGTGCGAGCTGGCGGCGAGACCGGAGCTTCCTGCCCCCGCCACAGCCCGACAGCTACTCGAGGGACTCGCCCCGGGGAGGGGACCGAGGGGCTGGGGACAGAGGGGGTTTGTCTCCAGAAGAAGGAAAACCGGCATACGGGACTGCTGCCCACGGGGGGAAGCACAGGGAGCTACTGCGAGAGAAAAGAACCCCCCTCAGCCCCCTAAAATGGTAAAAAGAAAAGATAAAAATGTTCGCCCTGATCCCTGAGAGATGAAAGTCAGTAAATTGCCACTGAAAGAGGCCTAAAACGCCGGGAAGTAATCCATGAAATGGCTCAACTGATAAATTTCCAGATGTAGCTGAGAATGAACACATCGTTTTGCAGAGCTCCCGGCCCGGCTCTCCCAGCCCTGTGCGTGGAGATGGCATCACCTCAGCGGGAAGCCCCGGGGCCTCACTTCTCCTACCCTCTAATTAGGAGCCGTTTATTAAGCTAATTAATCGCTGTTTGGTTGTCCTGGAGCTGCCTTGGTCCTCTGCACAGGCCAGCACGGGCTCAGAGGCTGCGGGCGCCAAAGGGAGGGTTCCGCCTCCTAAAATTGCGAATATCCGAGGATTCTCCCAGACAAAAACTGCCAGGACCGGCGGCTCTGGCCGGCCTTGGACTCGCAGTGGCCGTCTCTAGACTGCCCCGACACGGGGGACACGAGAGGGACGCGGGGAGGCATGGGGGGGACACGGCGGGGAGCACAGGGGACATGGGCAGGGACACTGTGGACCATCAGTCTCAAGTTCCCCCCCTCCGGCTGAATCTCGGATCATCCCGGCACCAAAACACCCCTTAAAATGCCGCGTTTCTCCCTCCCTCTTTTGGAGGGACTTTTGGAATGTTCTTTTGGAATGTTCGCCCCAAAAGTGCAATTCCCCGAGTTATTTTTAGGTTGTATTCGCGTTTTTTAGGTCGATTTCTCTCCTACATCGCCCGCCTCGGGGAGACTTTCACCGGCTGCCGGCTCTGCCCATCCCCGGGGGAGCTGCCGGATCCGCGGGAACTGGGATTTTTCCTGCATTAACGCTGGTTTTGGGGTGCAGTGGAGGCTCAGATCTCGGCAGATTCTCTCTGACAGATCCACTGCAGCCTCGTGTTGCATTTCTGAGAGCTGATCCCATTCCCCTTGAGCGTTCCACAGGCTCCAGGTCGCTTCCCGAGCTCCAGCTGGAACCTGCGGGTGGCAGGAAGGAGCCCGTGTCACCCCCCGGGGTCCCTCGGGGACAATGGGGTGCCCTCCTAGCGCTCCCCCCGGCGCTCAGCGGTCCTGGTCGAGGTCAGAGCCGCTCTCCCACGTCCAGCCCGTCCCGGCCACAGACAACGAGAGGCCGATCCAGAAGTGCCGTGTGGGTTTCTGCAGGCTTTCATTTAGGAATTCCTGGCCCGGCAAAGGAGAAGTGATGACGCTGTTTCGGTCACCCCAAAACTGGCTCCGTACTCATCCCAGAACTGAGCCCCACCCGTGTCCCCGCACTCTGCCGCAGGCACCCGGGGGGCTTGGACACTGCGGGGGGCCTGAACCCAGGATTCTGAGAAGCCCCTCACCCTTCCATGGGTGCCTCCAGCCCCTCCGGCACCACCAGCGCAGCCGCAGGTCTATCCCACATCCCCAGCGCCATCATTTCTTTCACCAGCTCATCCTGATCCCGGGGCACCAGCAGCGCGGAGCCCCGATCCCTGCAGTCCTCCTGGCTCCTGTTCCAAGGGTTCATCCCGTCGGAAATCCAGTAGCACTTGGTCCCGATCAGCATCCAGCCCACGGCGCACAGCCGGCATCCCTCGCTCTCTGCGGGCACACGGGCGGGTCCTGGCGCGCTGAGGCACCGCTGCGGGACCAGAGGGAATCTCCGGCCTCTTTTTATTGGGGGCAGGCTCTAAGGAGCCCCCGGGGGCGTGCATTACCTCGGGGCGGGCACAGGACCTTCCGCATCTCCCTGAGGATGGCATCCCAGCCCGAAGAAGCAATTCCCAGTGAGGCATTCCCGTAACCTGCGGTCTCCGTGGGCTGCAACTGCTGTGCCACCCACCAGAAGACTGGGAGAGGGGGATGCCGAGCCCGGTCAGGGAAATCGGAGCTGGGGTGGGAAGGGGTGCCCGGAGCCCACTGCCACCCCGCAAACTCACGGCAGAGCACGAGGCACAGCGCCAGGGCGGCGTCAGGGCCTTGAGAAGGCGGAGGGAACAGCGAGAGGATGCTGCGGGGACACTCTGGGATCCTTGAAAGCCAGATCCTGCTGCTGGAGAAGAGATATGAAAAAAAAAGAGCGGGTTCAGGAGCACCTATTGCCTCCCCGAACCCCCAGAGCCCAAGGCAGGAAGTCCTGGGGCAAAGCAATACGGTGAGACTCTCCCTGCATAGGAGTACGAGGGGTTATGTGACCCCAAAAACCCTCTCTGCTCCATCTTTTGGGGTCATGGCTCGAGGGGATGGGACAGCAGACAACCACAGCATCAAGAAAAGCCTCCCAGACTCTCCTCCCTCGAGCCGTGCCTCAGTTTCCCTACCCTGGGCAGCTCTTGGCGACTCCTGGGTGGCTTCAGCCCGTACCCTCTCCCCTTCAGTTCCTCTCCCCACACGATCGGGGGCCCAGCGGACACGACCCCCCAGTACTTGCACCCTGCCGGGGTCGGGAGCTCCCCGCAGAGCCGCGCTTGGCCCCTCGCTCTAAGATCACGTAGCTGTGCTCGTCCTCCATGTGACGGCAGAGCCGGGGGGACACAGGCTGGGGACACGGGGGTGGTGGCACTGGGCTGGGGACACGGGGGAGGGGACAGGAAGCCAAAGCACCTCTGCCCGCTGGCGCTGGCCCGGTGTGGTGCGAGCTGGCGGCGAGACCGGAGCTTCCTGCCCCCGCCACAGCCCGACAGCTACTCGGGGGACTCGCCCCGGGGAGGGGACCGAGGGGCTGGGGACAGAGGGGGTTTGTCTCCAGAAGAAGGAAAACCGGCATACGGGACTGCTGCCCACGGGGGAAAGGACAAGGAGTCGTGGCACAAGCTACTGCGAGAGAAAAACCCCTCCTTACCCTCGGAAAATTGTGAGAATAAAAGACAAGATGTTGTTCCTGATCTCTAAGAGCTCGGACCGTAGCCCCATCCGCCTGGGTCACTGCGGATGTCGCTGCCGATTCGGACTCAGTTCATCCCTCGGGATTGCAAACGCCGCCCGGCACCGAGCGCCGCCGCACGCCCGGCACTGCCTGTGCCGCGCCCCGCCGGATCCAAGAGGCGCAGCTCTTTTAGTGACACGGGACAGCGGCCGCTGCTGGTCACCTTTATGACATTTTATAGTATTCTCCGTATTTTATTCCCTTCACACCTCCCAGCTTTTCCCGTACCGCTCTTTCAGCGCCACCGCCGCCCTGACGGTCCCTCGGTGCGGCTTTTTCAGTGACACAGCGCAGCGGCGACGCCCCTAGGCGCGGCTCTTCTATCGCACTTCACTCTGTTCTATTTCGTTTCGGTTTTTAGCCTCATTTTAGGAGCCTAAATTGAGGAAAAATCCTGGTGAGTTCTTCACTGGGCGCCATGGGCCGGCTCCCCCAGCTCCCCGGGACCTCCCCGCTGCCCTCCGGAGATCAGACACCGCAGCTGACCCAAGCCCCGTCTTCCCGACGGGATTCGGCCCCCCTGGAGCTTCTCTCACTCCTTCCTGGCACGAAGAGGAGCTTCTCTCCCACCCTCCGAGGTGCAGCAGCCCCAGGTGTGACCGGTGAGGAGGGCGAAGTGCCTCCAGTCCCTCCCCAGTACCCCCAAAAAAGGGGGGTTACGAGGAGAAAAGGGGATTAAATTGAGGGAAACAGCTCCTTTTCCATAATAGTCTGGATTTGAATTGTGGAGGATCCCCCTTCACCTGCAATTTGAAGAGTCTCAGTTGAAGGAAAACACACCTTTTTCATCTTTTTGAGTGTTTCAGTTGACTGGGAATCACCATTTTCCATTATTTTCATGTTTAAATGGAAGGAGAAAACCTTCATGGTGCTGTTCCATGGGTTTGAATTGAGTGCAAGAGCCCCATTTTCATCATCTTCAGGTTCAAATTGAGGGCAAACAGCGCTGTCCCTGGTCTTAAAGGGCTTCCCTTGAGAGGAACCTCTTCATGTGCCATTGCAAGAGTTCAATCGAGGGGGACCCTCCATTTGAAGGGACCTTCAGAGATGAAAAAGATGTCCAAAAGCCTCCAGAATGGTCTTTCTTGAGGGAAATTGAGGACGAAAATGCATTTCCCCTAATTCTGGGAGGCTAAATCGAGGAAAAAATCCCCCTTGATTCACTTTTTATTGCTGGTTAAATTGAGGGAGCAGCCTTCTTATTCATAATTTAGGGGTCGAAATCAAGAGGGAACTTCTCCCATTTTCTCCCTTGATTCGAGGCTTTGAAATAATGACCCAAAAAAAGTGTAGAACACAAACGTTGGCAAAAAAAGGCAGAAAAAATGTATGGGGGAAAAAAGGCAGTAAAAAAGGTTGGGAAAAAAGGGCGGGGGAAAAACGGTGGGAAAAGAAGGTAGCAAAAACTGGCAGCAAAAAAGGGCAGAAGAAAAAATTGAGGAAAAAAAGGGGTGAAAAAATTGGGGGAGAAAAGGCAGCAAAAAAAAGGAGGAAAAAAGGGCAGGAAAAAAATAAGGGGGGAAAAAAGCCAGCGGAAAAAGGCAGGAAAGAGTGAAAAAATGGAGGTGGCATAATGGTGAAAAGGCATTTATGAAGCAGGAAAGCACTAGGAAGGCAAGGAGAAAAGGGTGCAAAACATGAGCGGAAAAAGGATGTGAAATATGAGGGAAAAAGAACGGCACTCCCAGAGTGCGCTCCTCACACCTCAGGCCCCCACCCAAATCCCACAGACCACCCCCAGAACCCCCCAGGAGAGCCCCTCCAAACCCCACAGACACCTGGGCCTGGATTCCCACAGGAGCACTCAGTAACAACTCGAGATTCTTGGCACAGGATGGAAACAACGGCCAGGGGTGGGAATGTGTGCCTGCTGTGCTTCCAGCTGGGAATCAGCTCTGTGGGGCCATGCCATGGCAAAGGGCCCTTAACAACTCCCAGGGTTGTGGGCTCCAGCTGTGGCTGAGAAGCACAGGGATTAGATCAGTCCAGGCAGGAGAACATCCCTGGTGTGTCACTCCTGCAGAGTGTGGATGGCTGTTTGGAACAGAGCCTCTCCTTCAGCAGGCCAACACTCCCAGATGGAAATTCACAAGGGTGCAGGCTGGGGAGTGCAGAGCAAAGCTGCTGTGAAGGTAAAGCTCAGTTCATTCAGAGAAATCACACAGGTCACTTGAGCACTGTTACAGGTAGGAAACACAAAATGAGAGATTGCCAGTAAAGTCTGTGTAGTTTGGTTGGGAAAAGGAGTAATGACACCCAATGGCTGCAGGGATGGTGATCCAAGTTAGTCCAGACCAGATTTCCCTTTTTTTAATTGGTGAGGGTTATTAACCTTACCTGCAGCTATAAGGCCAAATAGTTTTGGAATATATTCTAGTTTAATCTAGCTATCCTCCATGCTGCATACTCACAGCAGCCATATTTAACTGCCATATGATGTGTGAATTTGCTTCTATCCCAAACCTCATCCTTCCTGGGTTTTCAGCTTCTTTTTAATATGCTAGTGAATCTTCTCTGTCCCTCTGTAGCATTTCCATGGGTAAAACTACTGAAGAACTCTACCTAAAGGATGCTACCTACAGCTAAGCAGAGGAACCAGTGGGGAAGGATGTTATATCAGCATTTTCTGTCCCTGTGCCAATACTGCTCTCCCTGGGAAGGAGCTGGGAAACCTGTATTTCTGCTCCTGTAATGTTTCTCATGTTTGTCACAGCTGATGTCAAGCCCAGGTTTCCCACTGTAATGATGATTCTGGCCATGTGAGTGCACCCACTGGCCTTGGAAATACCACTGATGGTTATTAGGAAAGGAAAAGGCAAGTGACACCACTTCCATGTGGAAATGGAAACGTGGCTGTCCCTCAGTGCCGCTCTTTCAGTGACAGCGGCCAGTGGCCGTTCCTGATGCAGTTCTGTTACCATCTTTTCTTACACCATTCTATTTGATTCCCTTCACACTTCTCACCCTTTCCTGTGCCTCACTTTTTAACCAGCAGCGCCCCAATGGTCCCTTGGTGCAGCTCTTTTAGTTGTGGGGCAGTGACCACTGCTAGTGCAGTACTTGTATAACATTTTACACCATTCTCTCTATTCTATTCCTGTCATTCCTCCCAGCCTTTCCCGCCATTCTTGCAGCACCTCCACTGCCCTGACAGTCCATTGGTGCAGATAGTTTTGTGACACTTTGGCAGGGGCCACTACTGGTTCAGTATTTTTAGAATATTTTATACCATTCTCTGAATTTTATTCCCTTCACATTTCACAGCCTTTCCCATGACTCTTTTTAACCAGCACCACTGCCCTGACAGTGCCTTGGTGCAGCTCTTTTACTGTTAGCAGGCAGAGGAGACCTGGCAGTGCAGCTTTTTATTCTGTTTATTTTATTCTCTAAATCTAATTGCAGCAGCACCTCACTGTACCTCGGTGCAGCTCCTTTAGAGACAAGGGCCCGTCTCAGCAGGCGGCTGCTGCAGGCAGGGCAGGGGCATGGCACATCACAACGCTGGCCGTGCTCAGAGTCTGTCAGCCTTTGCACTTCGGGCAGATGAAATGAATCCCAATTGTCAGTGATTTCCACCACCTGCTATTTTCCTCATCTTTTCCTGCATGGATTTGACAGTTCTTCCTTTCCTCCCACACAGCTGGAAGGCAAAGTGCCTGCCTGCGCCACGGCCATCCCCGGTGCCTTCCACCTCTCCAGCCTTGTCCCTCCTTCTCTTGCCTTTACTTTGCACCTCTTTCTCCCTCCTCCTCTCCCTGCCAGCTCACAGCAAAGACATTTCACCCGCTGGCACCAGCTGCCTCCTGTGCCTCGGTCCCATTTTGGTCACTTGGAACTCCTGGAGCCGCCTGCCCGCGGAGCCGGAGCCGCCGTAGGGCCGGGTAATGGTGGAGTGAATGATGGCAGGGATTTTTGGTTGGGCTGGGCCTGCCCAGGTGCCCGGGGCCAGCAAAACCGCTCTGTCCCTCTCCTGTTCCCCCTGGGCAGGCAACAGAACACAGCAGGAAAGGCTCGAGGGTCTCAGTAGAGGCAGCGAGAGATCTCTCGCCCATCATGGGCATAACAGGACTGGGGAAATTTAGTCGAATTTATTATCAAACAAATAAGAGCAAGGTAATGAGGACTACATCAAATCGTAAAAGTGCACCTTCCCCACACTGTTCTCTCTTTCCTGTGCTCCACGTTATCCCCGATTCACTCGCTCCATTCTCCCCACACAGTGGCACAGAGGGGTGGGAGTGTCTTGGTTTAAAAGACAGCTGTCTGCTAAGGAAAGCAGGAGCCTCGCTAAGAATGGAAAATGGAAATCCCCTCCCTGCAAATTATTACAATTTCGAAATGAAGGGTCTCTCAGGCAAAGCTATGAGAACATGACTAACAGTTCTTTACTAGCGTGTACCACAAAGCAAACAAAGCCCGCCGA
>VWZV01015133.1:649-57507 GCA_013397155.1 Irena cyanogastra
AAAAAAAGTAACTATTTTCAAAGTTCAATAATTCTGAGTTTTACTGATATTTACAAAAAGGAAATTGTTTAACAAGGCTCAGCTCCTGGGTGTCAAACTTAACTGAGCATTAAAACTGTTAAAATCTGGAATTCACAGTCTGTGCCATGGTATCACAATATTAAATCTTACTGTTACTCTGTTACTAGTGTCCGAATTGACCATTGTCCAGTGCTCAGAAATGGACTGCCAACTTCATTCAAAGTTGCAAACAATATTCCTTTTTATCTTCCTTTTGGAAATAAAACATCCATCTCCTTATAGAGAATGAATAATTTAGATTTTGCATGCTTTAAAATATATTTCTAAAGCATGGAGGTATTCTAGCTTAACTCATGTTGCTTTACATTGCTGGCTTGACAGCATTTGAGAAAAGAGCATGCTTAGACTTAGAGCCAAACTGCTTTTCAGGGACCAACCAAACAAAGATAATCTTGTGGTGTATATTTAATTGTCAAGAAAGTAAGAGAGTTAACAGTCCAGAATGGGCTGAAAAATAAATTTCCCCAGATATTCACAGCTATATAGATACGTTTTTTTAATGTCAGTGGTAATATTTGTGAAATTACTTGCAATCATGTTTTATATTTAACCAAATTGCCTAATAAATATTAGATTTTCTGTAGCTTTCCAAACTGGTAAAATACAAGAAAGATGTCACTTTATATGCTTTTAAGTATATATAAATGGTTTGCCTAAGAAAATGAATAAAAACCTTACAATTAGATTTTCACAAGTACTTTTTCCATGTATATTATGTGTCCTATATACCAATACACATGACAGATCCAGGAAGGAATGTTTCAGCTCTTCGCTGTAAAGTTAGATCTTATAAGTTGAGCTAAGGGAAGAGTTTAGATAAATCCAAAGAAGCAGAAGTTTTAAACATTATATAATTTTAATTTGATTAACAGAATTCATCCTGAAACCAATTGCAGGATCAAGGCACTCTTAATTTAGGTAGTTTTCCAAAGGGCTTTTGCATCTTGCCCTTTGCTTACTATTTTAAACACTCTTGTGTTATTCTTTGGTAAAATGAAGAAAAAAAGTTCTTTAATATGCCTGAGTGTTTAATATAAATACTTCACATAAGCATATATCTAAATTTATCAGAGGCTAAATACCAATGGAGTACCAATAGTTTTCCAGTACAAGTTGTCCTGCCTTTTACTATTAAGCTTCTGGTAATAAAAATAGGAGAATAGGTTTGACAGATATTAATAAACACATCAACATATCAGAGTCACTGCAACAATGTTTTTGACTAAATTATCCTCTATAAATGCACCTGGATCTTGTAAACAATTCAGGGAGAGAAGGATCTACTGTTAAGCTTAACATCTATTCACAATGTCTTTCTACTAGTTTTACCAGTAACTTGCTTTGAAAACTTCAAGAAACATTATTCTTGGGTTTTTTATTGAATTGAAAAGTGTTAATTTATTGAGACAAGTAAACATAAAGTCAAAAAGTCTTTTGAATATTTGTGATTTCTAATAAACAGAAATATATTCAACAAGAATTGCTTTGCAATTCAGTCTTTCTTTACTTTTTCCCGTATTAAAGAGAAAATAGTGTAGAAAATTCATTTATTGTATGCATTAGTTTACAAAAGTAAAGTCTGATTGCATCACTCTTGCAATTACTAATGTGAGGTAGGAAAATTTTGTAAAATATAATAAATAATGTATGTGCGTTTCTATACACTTGAGATTAGGCCAACATACCACAAGATGGCAGATGAATGCAGCTAAAGTGGCAACATGCAGAAAAACCAAGTTTGTGGGTTGGAAAAAAACAAATGGTTTTGAAGTTTCCTTAACCTTTTAATCTAGGAAACAAGTTTCAGAAGATAAGTTACAAAAACCAGGTATTCACGTTCTCCTCTTACTGTTCTTGAATAATATTTGACTCTAGAACTACAGCCCCTCAGATTCAACGTTTCAATTTAGACACAGAATTTAATGAACAATACTCTTTGGAATCCGGAAGTTTTCTCCATTCATCCTCCTAGCTATAATTCCAGAAAAGAGAATGAGTTCTCTGTGACCATCAAGCCTTGTAATGCACTGAGCACAGATTATGAAAGGCTGGCATTTTCCTTATTTGATAAGAATTTGAAACTCTACCTCACCTGCCACAGAAGCATGCTCAACAACTGGGTAATGATTATATGAAAACAAAGAAGTTTCTCTGATTTCCACTGAGGAATTTGTTTCAACATGCATAAAATACACATTAAACCAGAGTATGAGTGTGATCGCCTGTGGTTTCACACTGTTGATTTAATAAGTAATTCAGCTGCACTACTGTTTGCAGCTCTGAAATCCTACATCTTGGGTCAGTGATTGAAAAATATTTTGTACAAGCACAGAAAATAGTTCATAGAGTAATATCCCGTTTTTAAGCCTCTCTGGGCTGCTTTTCTGTTCTGGCATGGGAGAAATTCTGAGCAGGGATCAAATTAGAAATTAGGGTTCAAGTCAAGACATTTTACACAAAATTATAGCAGTCTCAATATTTTAAGAACATTCAACAGAATATATAATCTGAGGTGTCAGTTTTCAGGACTCCTTATTGTGGTTGTATTCCTATGTGATTTACACAGAACACATACAGATCCATCATGCTTTCAAGTGCAGGCTTGACCTGGAAACAAATTCATTTTTTCTCCTCGATCTTTTCTGCATGACACTTGGTGACTACCTCAATATTTTACTGGATCTATTTTCTGGATCTTTCATGTAAAAAGGTAAGGTTCTGTAGCACCTCGACCATTTAATCTGAACATTTAAGAAAGCCCAAAAGACATCGTTTACTTAATAGGCAGTACACAGGGTATAATCTCTTCTGTTTAGAAACTCATATATCCAATTTCTAGAAGAAAAAAAGAAATAGAACTGAAAATTGAATGAGAAGGGTAAAAACTGAATCCTATCTCTGAAAATCATGTCACAGTTGACAACTCACACTCATTCATTGCCTAACCCTGTGATGGACACACATGAGAGTTTTTTGCCATAGGCACTGTACCCTAGGGATCCTCATGTGGCTTTTTGCCATTTCACTCATGATCCATGGAGAATTTATAGCTTTTATTACACAACAGTTCACTTAAATTGGGAAAAAAACCCCAAAAGTTTCTCTAAACTAAAAGACACTTCAATAAACCCTTAAGAATTAAGTAAATTCATGAATATCAGTAAAACTTACACAAAATCTCTTGCTTCAGGGATGCTTCAGGGGCAAGGAGGTCTCCTATTTTCTCTATGGATAACCATATGTCTGCATAATCAGTAGTTCTTTGCAGACAGTTATCAAACAGTACTTTAACAAAGCTAAAGCTGCCATTTAGGGTGGTGAGTCAACTCAAGAGCCAGAAGAATAGACCAGCTGTCTCAGCTGTAAAGCATATGTAGCTGATAAGTTTTGCAGGTCAAAAGGGAGACATCCAGTAAAGAGTTTACCTGCATTCAATTTATTTTAGAGCGACAGGCAGGCAGATGAGTCCAGTTTAGTCATGACAGGATATGTGCAATCCCATCTTTTTCAGTCAAATAGATGCTGTGGAAAATAAATGCATGCAGATTGGGTAATATGAAAGATAAGAATAAACTTGATCTGAATGCATAACATTGACAACATTCACAAAAATGTAGATGGGGAGCTGAGGTTAAGCATAACAGGGTTACTGCCATCAAACTGTTTTCAGTCATTTAACAATTACTGAGAAATAAATGTATGCAACAGGAAACATCCAAATACAGCATTAAGCAGGATGTGAGTATATAATGCATCATCAATAACATATGCAGGGTAAGCACGATGAAATATCAAAGCCTATGTAACATAAGGTTGTTTCCTTAATGGCTGGAAACTATGATGCCATTCAGCATGAAGAAAGGTATGGATAAAGAATCACAGCACAAGATCTATGCTGTAAACTGATTAAGGAAAATTCTGGGATGAGCTGACTATTACCTGATGTAACAGCTGAATGCTGGAACATGATAGATCAAACCTGTTCCAATTTGAGCATTAATTTAGGGTAATAGGAAATGGCTTTTGGAAAAACAAGATCAAAAACAATTGCTCTTGTTCGACTCTTTGCAGCTAATGGGTGAGAATGGGAGGTTTGGTGTCTGTAGAATACCAACAGTGGTGGGATACGGCTTTCAAGTCACACAAGATGACTACTGGGAAAGATATAGGAAGTGAGCAACTACACATGGCCTAAATTCCTTTTTTGCTCCGATACAAGTCACTGCATAAACTAATGTTAAAGTTGGAGCATAACAATATGGTAACATGAAACATAATTTTTTACTTAGAAAAAGCATTCGTGCGCAGGCTCAGAAATTTCAGTTAAAATTCAAATTTCTGCACTCTCCCTGCACCATCCTACCCCTGTAGAAAGATCCTCAAAATTCTCTCCTATTGACAAGGAAGGAAAACTTGTCAACAACTTGGGTTTGAAAGCCAGAATTAATTTGTCTTTTTACTTCTAGCAGATGCCTTAATTTTATTTTTTTGATTAAATATTGATTTATTTTTTAAAATCAAGCTTTTATAGCATTCTAAAGGCAAAAATGCAACTATACAGAAACAAAAACAAGCAAGACTCCAGGAGCAGAGGATGAACAAGAGAAAGCATTGTCAACTGAACACAATAGAGACAACAGGAAAAAAATTGATCAAAATCATTACTTTGCCTTGCAGATTTGCTTTCTTCTGTTATTTGCATTAATAAATTAGTACAGAATGAAGATTCATTTCCTCTACATCTCTAGATTACTTTAAATGCAGAAGCAAGAACTTCTTTTACGTATCAACATCTAGAATGAAGGAGAAGCGTCTGATTTTGCAGTTGTTCCAAGTAATTTTAAATGCAGTGGACTGTATCCTCTTTAAAAAAAATTCTGTAATGAGAGATTTCCCTTAATTTTCTGTAATAGTCCCAAAATCTTAAAGCAAATAAAGAGAAATGAAGGCAAAATTAAAAGCTTTTACCCTCAAAAGACTCCTATCAGAAGATATACAGAAAGTGTTTATTGATACTGCCATTAATGGCTAAAGCATTTTAGTAACTTCAACAGAAAAAGAGACTACTTTGAAGGATACCATATAAGCTGATAAATCAGTGCCCAAAATTTTAGGGATTTTTCAGTAAGAACGGAATTTTTCCCTCCTGTTTCCATAGTCAAAGCAGTATTTGTTTAAAATATTATCCTCCCCTATATAGCCAATATACAAGTATACTGCCTAAAAAGTGTATTTAGAAAGTCTTAAGTGTTTGTTAAAGCATGGAACACAAAGCCTTCACTCATTAAACACTTTATCTTCTATAATTACATGACATGTAAGTGGTTCAAATACTGACAAGAAAGGCATTTCTTAGGATGGATAAAATGTTACCAGTTTGTATATGAATTAAAAATAAAGTAATATAGCAACAGATTGGAGAGCAGTGGATTTAAAAGGCAAAAAAAGCAAAGGAGTGGGAGAAGAAATAAAAAAAAAATAATTTTTTTCTTTAAAAATGTCAAGAAATCACATCCTGAGACTTTTCACCCCAAGTTCAGACAAAATGGGTTGGGCAAGGAGGAAAAAGACTTTAAGAAAGAAGAGTGAGGAATAGGTAATATCAACCCAATATTGCTGAAAGAAATAAACATGAATGAAAACCAAGTTGAAATGTAAGATTTTGTCAAGAAGTCTTATTTGTCATAACCTGAATATTCAATGTATTGATGTGCTGCTCATAAGTTATCACTCAGCTTTAGAACCTGATATCAAAAAAGTAAGTCTACGGAAAACCTTTTCTCAATCACTTTTGTCTCCAGAAAAGTTTTGAATAAAAAGAAATATAGTCACAACAGCTATCTAATGATGTGAAATACGGCACTCAACCTGCTTTTTCTCATCCATGTAATACTAATGAGTTCATTAAGAAAGTGTAATTGCTCCTATAAAGTTTTAGGAGAGGAAAATTTATTGCTTGTAGTGCAATGATGACAACAGATGCATTTCTCATTATGAATGCAGCTATAGGAACAATCATACTGTTATTGTTGAATAGCTTTTCTCAATGACTCAAACTATAACATTCCTTTCATGTATTTCTAAGTCTAGGACAAAATGTTATGCATTGAATCAAATATCCACACAGAATTTTATCCCTCAGTAGAAAAGAAGAAATTGAGGACCTCAGGGACAAGAAGAAGAGCATCTACCACCATACCACTGTTCAAAGGCTAAGCAAGAAAAGAGTGGGTCTGTAGCTAAATGCAGCAGGTGATTCCAGGACAGTGGACACAAGGAGAGATATTATAACCTGGACACACGGACAATACGATCGATAAAAACGTAGTTGGGACTCTCCAGTTCAGAGGATGGTGGTTAATGGCTTGTACTGCACCCAGAGATCAGCAAGAAGTGGAGTGCCACAGAGATCTGTCCTGGGAGGAGGCCATGGGGTGCACTGTTGGCACACTTGCTGTTGATATGCATGTGGAGGAAAAGGCACATGCTTAAAAAAAGGAATATTGCACAGAGTGACCAAGACAGGCTGGAAGAAGGTCATTCCACTCTGCAAGGATGAAATATAACCACGGAAGGAATGAGAAATAAGGTGATAGTAGACTGAAGTTGCTTGGGCAGCTGCAGTGTGTTTGCAGGACAGTGAGAGACTCCAAAGGTGGTGATGTCAGGATGTCAGGACCTAAAATCTCTGATGCCTGGGCATAGTCATTAACACCTCTCTGGTGGCACAGATAACCTGTGAAGACATCCTTTTGATCAAGGAAGCATATATCTACCAGAGTGGAGGGAGAACAGTGCAAGATTAGCTGTATGGTCCATGATAACACACCTGAAACTGTCCAGTCTGGAGCTGAAATGGCATCATCTACCAAACTTGCAGTAGCAGGTGTCTGTAGAACCCTTATGCCATACTGGGGATGTACTGATTAGAGGATCAAGACTGAAGTACTAAATAAAACATGCTAGGTAATCAGTAGTTTCTTCAGTGGTAGATTTATTATTAAATACTCTGAATTAAGAAGGCCCACTCAAGAAACACAGGCCTTGGACATGTACTAGCAAGATGAAAAGGAACATGTGTTGTTTGTAGTTCCAGACCAGGTCATCGCATCAATCAGTGGCCAACAGATCAACAATATGAGGAACACTAGACTCCTTGGGTTACTGAAACCCACAGACAATTAATTGAATTCTGAAAATAAATGAAGTTTGCCTACTGACAGAACCTGTAAAACAAAATCAAGATGACAAGATGCTGCTTGGAATTCATCCAGATGGGGAGCTGACACCTGCAAAAAGTCTAAACACTCTGATTTGTAGAAGTAACGACACTGAAAATATCCTTTAAAGATGCTCTGGAGCATCAGTTACCCAGACTACATCTGTACTGACTTTTGGGTGTTGGTTAATACAGTATGAAAATGCCTCAAAGATTGGAATTGTGCTAATAGGCAGCAGAACAATGAAAATAACGGCTGCTTAGAAGAGACATACTTTAATAAGCAGCTTAATGCATGTATCACAAACACAGAGGGACTCGAGAAGAGAGGCACACCGATAAGGCTGATAAGTTAGCCTGACTTGGGATGGGAGCATAAAGGAAAGCTACTTTTAGCCAGATGGGCCCAGGAAACTGTTGAGCATTCTGCTTCTTACTGAGACAGAAAATGCAACTCTAACTTTTTTCAGAAAGCCACAGCACAAGCAGTCAGACAGTGCAATATCTATGGGATGATACAACACATTCAGAAAGCACGAGTGAAGCCAGGAGCTGAGGGTGATAATACAGCCAGCAGGGCAGGGCCCATCTCATGGTACCTGGACAAGGCAAGCAGGGCAGAAACAGAGGTGGAAGTGGGGTTCCACCAAGAGTCTAGAAGGCCACTAAATTTCATAGCATTGTGGTCAGAAGTCAGTCTGAGGAGCACATTCAGGATAAGGTCTGGCGAGGATAACTGGGATCACACACAGCTCAGTGACCACTCAACAAGTTCATGTAATGAGGCCGGTCTGAAGCCAACTTGGGAAGCCAGTCCACAGGTCAGAGTCACAATCAGCAGGATCCCTGGCTGACAATAAGTATGGCTGTGGCTGAGATGGAAACAGATCCACCCTCCAGCAGAGCTTAAACAGGACTCTGGCCCACAGGCAGGGCGTGTGGCTGGGCTATAAGGTCCATGAGCACTCCACAGCCCTGGCAGACAGGGAAAGAAGTATAATTGTTTTCAATTACACCTTTGGCAGGGGCAAAGTTTAAAATGTTTAATGACTCTGTGTTGATAGATGTGTGTGGTGAGGGCCTGTAACTTGGCTCCCAGGGTGAGGTGGGGTGAACGCACTGCCGCCTTTTCTGGGTAGATGTGCACAGGGCTGCAGTGAGAGATCCCTGCAGTCTTGAAGGAAGAACAGAATTTATAATGCATGCCTATTAATATGATGACAGCGTGAAAAGTAAGGTTTATAACAGATATATGTTCAAAGACATCTTAAATATGTTTTCCTTGAGGAGGGATGCACTGGGCATGACTGGCAGCAAATGTCAGCAGGGCCAGGAGCTGCCCTTAGCCAGTCACTGCCCATTCCAGCTGGCTCTGGCACTGCTGTGAGCAGCCCAATGCCAGCCAAACCTGTGGCACATGGCACCTCTGTACAGGCATGTTTGAGAGAGAGCAGCATTTCGGGGTGGGGGAAGGTACAGGAGATGTGGAAGGGAAAACAGCATACATGAAAGAGGACATTGTTGAGGACATGGCTGGAGAAACTCTTGTGGAAGAAAGCATTCCATGACAAAGGTGATCCAGCCCACAGGTGACCCACACCATGCCTGCAGGTGGCTTTTGGAATAGCCAGGACATTGGAAAGAACTATAGACCGTGGTAGAGCAAAGGCAAATGAAGCAGCAGCAAGGACTGGAAGAGCAAAACAAGGTATCTGGGAGTGGCAGACATTATTACACTCATAACCCAGCCTATCACTTTGCTGAAGGGACTGGGAAAGAATGACTGCAAAGCATGGTGAAACAAAGGGAAACTGAGACTAGGAAGAGTAGAGGTATTCGAATGAGCCTTGAGAAGGAGGAGGAAATTTTGTAATTGGTTTTTTTTTCTTTTTTGTGAGTGGCTAGGAGCACACTTGAAACCTTTTGCAATAGCTCTATACATCCAGGCTGCTCTTCGTCAGAAGAAGGAAGTGCATATTAAGCTCACTGCCTTCTTTTCCCTACATCAAAGTCTTTCCAGCTATTAGGTAAGACATAAAAAAGTTTTAAGCAGCTCACTAAATTTTTTTTTGTACGGTCTTATCAAGTTCATAAGCATCCACATCACAATTGGTGTTCACAGGCTGAATAAAATCTTCATTTAATATATGCTTAGTGAGGTCAGTGAAAGTGTTGTCATACCTACAGCAAACAAACATAAATTCAGCCAACAGTTTATCTGCAAACATTAAAAAATATCACACATATTTATGGGCCTCTTTTGCCAGTAATGTGTGACAAAGTGGTGAGAAGTCTTATGTGGAATGGATCACAGGAGGGTAAAATCAGGAGTTAGAATGATTCGGTTCATTTATAAAAATGTTGCATGAAAAACATAAATGGGATTTCATTTCAAAGAACATCATCTTATTCCCATTCTCCATAATAAAGTATAAAAATGATAAAAAGAACACTAAAAGCAGTAAATTATGTAAATAGTAGTGTCATTTTCCGTCACTGATATTTTTTAAATCAGCTTGTAATTAGATTTGCCACGTTCACATTTTAAGCCCTAGCTACCATATATTTCAACTGGCTTGTTTACAAGAAGTCCCAAACAGCTCAGATCAATCCTTTGGAAAGAACTATGCTCCGAGCCATATCTTTACTCATCCTGGTTATGTTTTCTTTAATGAAAAACAGAACCAAAAGCCACAATACCATCCTTCAAAATATCATGCAAAGTTTAATTAATTAAATTGTTATTTATATTTTACATATAATAGTCATATAGAAAAATTTGAATTATGATTTCAAATCTTCAGAATTTTGTAGACAAGCTGATATATGAAATAGCCTTCAATATAAATTCATGTAACAACATTAGCTTTAATAAAGTTTCCTTTGCATATATTATGTGTTGGTTTTGCCTAAAAAAAAGGGGAAAAAAAACCCCTAACCAAACAAACAAAATAAAAAACACCCAGAAAAATCCAAATCAATCAAAAACAACATCAAAACAACCAAATATTAATATCCCGTGTGTGTGCTGCAATTCAATAAAAACCTATTGAAAGGAAGGGATAGACTTTGACCTACTGCATGAAGATAATTATATGCCTCACCTTTTATGAGAGGTCATCCAACCATAACCTTTTTTAGCAAGGAAGCCTGGAGAACGTAAATACAGACCATTGGCATACCTTTTACAAACCATGGTTTTCAATGTTTTCATAATTATTTTTGAAAAATCTCATTAGAAAAAGGTCCCAAATACACAGTTTTATTTGATTTTTTTCTTCTCAGCTGTCAGCAATCTAGGAAATACACACTTTAAGCAGTCATAAAGCCTTTTTCCTCCCCATAACATTAGTCTTACATTCACAGCTCTCAGATTCTAACCATGTCTTATCCTTTCTTCCCTCTGACAAAGGACCATCTTCTAATCAACGTTATTTCCAATGAATATTGGCCTGTCTCAGGGAAAATGGTTTATGGTGATGGGTGTTCTAAAACCTTCAAAGTGTTAATTGTCAGTATATCTATGTCATTGCCATTAGAAAATTCAGTTTGTTTACCTCTAATGTGAACCTCCCTTGATGGTGTTACTTTCACTAGCCCTTTTACGTGGGTATTGATGACCTCTTTTATGTTGTTTTTTGCCAGCTGCTGGCAATTTTAGATGCCTTCAAAAACTAAATTAAACTCCCAATTCATAATGCTGCCCTCTTTTCCTCTCTCATCCTCCATGCCCAGGCTTCTCTATCTAGTCCCTTTTTGTTTCAAATTTTTTAATGATGCCATATTTTCAAGTATACTGATTATTCTCTTTGATCTCTCTTTATTCATACCTTCCTCAAAGTCCAGTGCCTAAAACCAACTCAGTATACCATCCAGGCTTTAAACTTTCTTAGCAGTGTGGAAAAACTACTTCACATATCCTGCCAACTTTTGCAAAATAATCCCAAACAGATTTTTCACAAACTCACAATTCCTATGCATGTATCCTGCAGCACTACCCCCAAGCATTCTGTATGTTCTTTTCTTTAAAATTGTTTAAAAAGAGAGACATTAACTTAGTCAAATTAATTTCCAGGACATATTCAAATAAGAAAAAAATATTAAAAATATTTAAATTTTAAAAGATCCGTCATTACTAAATGAGAGTGAGCCAAGGTTCTAACAAACATATTTGTATCACTCTGTCAAGAAAGTTTCTTCTCACTAACAAAAAACTCAGCCTATTTTCCTCAGACTTTTAAGAAGTTTACATGAGAAGAGACAAAGTGTGATGAGTTTCAGTGTACAGACATGCACATTTTTCAGGCCGTGAACAATTAAGCATGTAAGGCTATTGTGAAGATCTTTTTAGAAATTAACACCAGAAGCTCTTATGCTTCAGATTTCTTTCCAAACTGCAGCTTCACAGTCTTGCTTGACATTTCTTTCAGCTCTGCATTGTACTGTCTGCCATTATTAAATTTCAAAAATAGTGGGTTTTCCTCCCTTTCTGAATCTCAGTTTTGTCTTGACATTTTATACTTCTCTGGATCTGATACATTGCCACTGTTGTTTTGACACGTCAGGTATAAAATACCACCTGAAACCAGTGGAGCTTCTGTGCTCCTGCAGCAATAATTTGCCTTTATGGCAATGGATTATATTGGTACTGCAATGCTTGATACAGTGTGTGATCCATTAGTGTTTTATGCACTGTTGTTAAAGCATCACATTTACCTTTATAAACGTTAACTCAAATGACCTTACATTTCAGGAGTTATTGACTTCGCAAAACTGTAGAGGCCATTAGGTGCATCAAAGCACCCTGCTTAACAGAGGTAAATGAGTGCTAAATGCAACTGCTACAATTCCTTTTTTCTGATTTTTTCATTAAAAGTGAGGAGGAAGGGAAAAATAAAGAGAAGCAGCCCATTTTTCTGCTCCAATGCCCATGACAACATCCTTTGCTTAAGAAACCCATACAGCTACAGAAAGCAAAGTTCTCACTACACTAAGCTATTTCTTTGTCAAGCAAATAATAGCCCTTTAGCAGGTCCTTTTGCAATTGGACACTGTGTAATGGGCTTAATCTGAAAGAGAGTAGAATCAGACTAAATATAAAGATGAAAATTTTTGTGATGAGGGTGGTGAAAGAGTGGAAGACGTGCCCAGAGTAGTGGTAGATGTTCCATCCCTAGAGACACTCAAAGTCAGATTGAATAAGACTCTTAGCACTCTGAGTTGAAGATGTCCCTTCTCATTGCAAGGTGGGCTGGACCGAATGACCTTTAAAGGTCTGTGTCAACCCAAACTATTTTATAATTCTAGGCTTACAGACTTTAAAATGGGGAGGGGGAATCTATTACAAAACCCTGATTATTACCCTGACAAGCATTAATGTAACTAACTGGAAAGATGTAGTACTAGTTCACCTCTGATTTTAAAATCCTGTTTAAGTAGAAGGCATAGAACTACAAAATCACTGTGCATTCGGAAAAAAAAAAAAAAAAGAAAACAAAGATGGGAGAGAAAAGTTCTAACAACACTAGCATGTTTGAGAAAGGTCAAACACTGCTAACACATGTAGTAGAGAAAGCAAGCATAGTCTGTCCGAAATCAATTAGCACAACTAAGTACAAATGATGCAGTCAGTCAGTTGCAGATTATCTTCATTCAAAGTCAATGATTCCATGTCTTTTGCCCTGAAGGAATGTTTTCAATCCTGAAAATTTTTGCAGACTGCTCTGCATCAAAAGTTATTGAAAAAGCTGTGTAGTGTTGCTCTGATGTACCATCAGCCTCAGCATGGAATTGCACCAGTAAATTGGTGAAAAATAAAAATTATTTTTCAGTAATGACATTGTTGGCAAGCATTTGAATTTCATTCCTTTCTTGACCAGTTAGCCATAGTGACATTAATATTCAGTAGCAATGCATATGTTCTTTTCTTTAAATAGTCACAACTTATTTCAGTTAATTATTCTTATTATGACAGCTTTGATCCTTCAGCTCATTGAAAAGACAGAACATAAAAATTTAGCAAGTTGTGCATTCAGACTTTTTTTATGCCGCTGCCTGTGGTTAAAGAAACGACACTGCTATATTGAGAGTTTCCTTTCCAATTTCAGTCACTACACATATTTTCTATCAGAATGCAGTACTCACAGACACCGGAGAGGCTATTCAAACACAATAAAAATGAAAAAAGCACAAATGTTGTTGTGGAAGCACTTGACAATATCTCCCAATATAACATTTTATTGTAATGTACAGAAACCCTCCAGTACTATGTCAATGACTGTCATTTCCAATATGCTACCTAGCATCAGTGCTGTCAATTCTAGTGACTTTGTCAAGTGTTTCATGGTAATTGGTGTGTTTCCATAAGCGTCACATCCTGGAGCAAAGGTGTGGAGGGAAAAAAAAAGTGTGATCCAAGCAATTCTTAAAGTTCAAAATTGAAAGGAAGGAAAGGAGAGAGGGAGGAAGAAATAGTGAAAGTCCCTTCAAAATATAAAATTTTAAATGAAAAAGGAAGAAAATTTAAAATACATTCAGTACTTCATGAATATTTTTAGTTTTTAAACAATCAGTTTCTTATACAAATCTTCCAAAAGTTTTTTATTACTGGAAATAAGATTAAAATTTATTTCAGGGAACTAAATGCTTCTAAAGTTTCTATTTTTTTTCCTCTAGAAATATTACCAAGCTAAAGAGCAAGTCACATATTTCTAATGACTTTTTAGAAGTTCACTTCATTCACGTCCTCATTTCACTGCTTGTTATACACAGCTTAGACAAAAGATATTAAAGACTGCTGAGAACTAAGGATTAGTCTTGCATAAAAGTGGTAGATGAGCATCAGAGTTTTACATCTATCATTTAAATCAAAGTTCCTGCTCCCTCAGAGCTTGCAATTTGCCACATACACATTACAAACTAATTTAAATAATTTTTATTGGTAGGTGAGATTTTCTGCTTGGTTAGGTTGAAAAGTAAAACACATACTGTGGAGATACACGGATCTTTGATCTCTCTTTTTAAAATTTTTTTTTTTAAACAAACTACTCTCTGCCAGCTATCACTACACTACCTTTATTGTGACCAGTTCGATAGTATGCAGTCGCCTTCAAAATGTATTACGTTCTTTTAAAATATTTTCCTAACTCATGTAATCATCATCTTTGGTTTGTAATTTATCAAGTTGCATTTTAAAATGTCACTTTTAATGAATGTCACACACATTCATTGAAGAGAGAGGCTTGCCTGCCTCTTGCTCCTTTACCACCACGGCAAAGGTATTACACCTTGCTACTCTTCCTTGTAAGTATATGAAATATTTATCCACACATCCTCTCATTTTTTAGTCTTCCAACTGCCTCTGAACCACTCTCGCAAAAAACTAAATTGTTTCATTCATCTACCAGCCATATATAGTATTTTCCATTCCCTCATCCTTCCCTCAGTGCTCTTGCTCTCCAAGTTCCTTGAATATTCCTACCCAGTAACTACTGGCCTGCACCATTTTTATCTGAGCTACATAAAAAAAAGGAGGAGATCAAGTCACTTACACTAATGACCGTCATCTTGATATCATCAGAAACAAATTCAAGTTAGATATATACTGCATATGATACAGACAAAAAGTCCAAATTATTACAAAAAGGAGAAATCATGTGGTCTTGGAATATTCACATGGCAACAGAAAATAAATAACAAGAGAAATTTCTTTTCTACCACTATGAATACGTAAAACATTTCTGTAACGAAAGTTTTACAAAGAAAAGATTCTTAGAGCCAAAACTACTTACAGATGTAAGTACAGATGCAGCAATTAATGTTTTATTGAATCTTGAAGGGTCATATCTTTCCAGAAGGCTTGCCTTGTTTAAAGATTTTAGTGTCAAAAATTTATTCCATTTTATTTTAGTAAAATACTTACAGGCATCTACAAAGCAACAATTTTGAGCATGTCATCTAATTATTACATGGCATGCTTGATGGCTCAAATGTCTAAATTACTAGTTTTATATTAAGTACCAGAAGCTTAGGAACATACTTAAGTACTTCTCTATATTAGAACAGGTTTTTCAGATAATCAGCAAATGATACCAGTCTAGGGTAAAACATGAAATATTATCGTGTTCCTGTGATTAGAGGCAGAGTATAAGAAATTAACTCAAAGACTTTAATGCAATATATTTCTCAGAATTACTTAGAGAAGATTAGCTCCCTTTTACATATTCTCATTACTTATCTAGTATAGTTCAGGTTTTTAATCTGATTTTAAAAGGTGAAATTACATTTTATTCATTACAGAGCTACCGGTTTTAATTTTTTAAACAACGCTAATACTACTGCTGACTATTTTCTGTAAGAGAAACTTCCAGCCTTCTGAGTAGTCATTTTGGAATACATGTTTCAATAGACGTGTTTCCATAGTCTATTGAAAAACTGCATAATAAGTGTTTGGCCTCTCTTCACACAAAATCAGGGGGATGTAGAGTTGTATTAGTAAGGTAGTACATGGGTTGTTATTTTATACAAGTTGTTTATTAATAACAGCAGATATATTTCTATTTCTTCCATGGCAAAGAGCTTGGTTGTATCAGCACTGTGTGCTTTTTTCCAATTCACTCATATTATCTCACCTAGACTAAGTGCTGCAGTGCTTGGGTCATTTTCTTATTACTTTGAAAACAACTGTTAAAGAATATCTCCTTCTTTGGCTTTCCAGGAGATACACCCCAATCTTGCTGGCTCTCTGTCTTGCCTCTTTCACTGAATTGAAGAAAACCAGCATCTCAAACTTTGCTTCTGCCCAGTCCTCCTACTCATCTGATCTGGGTTTCTATTCATGCAGACAGCAGAATTAGTAACATATTTTTCAGACCCTGATAGAAAGCATCAATAATTTAGGATTTGACAGGTTACTCAGATATAATTCACTGCAATGCTTAATGACTTTTTTTATAAGATCATAGTAGGTTAGCTATCCAGCAATATATCAGGCACCCAAGTATTTAAATTTATTTACAGCAAATCACAGAAAAATATTATATGCAGCAATATTAACTAGAGAATAGAATATTTTAGAATATATTTTACATGCAGTCTGTGTTTTACAACTCTCTGCTATGTCCATGCATTATAGCAAATTACCAAGAAAAGTTCTGGAGTGTCCCTCACTGGAGATATTCAAGAATATCTGGACACAGTCCTATGCCATGTGCTCTAAGATGACTGTGCTTGAGCAGGGAGGTTGGACCAGATGACCCACTGTGGTCCCTTCCAGCCTGACCCATTCTGTGGTTCTGTGATTCTGTATTATTAAATAAAGAAACCAATCAAAACCTTATATTAGGTCTAGGCCTATTGTATTAAGCTAGTGCTTCATGTCACTTAGGAGAAATAAGTCTATTTTCTGCCTCCTCCCCTTCTAAAAGAAATTAACTTCTTAATGATGCTTATCAGTTTCCATAGGAAAATATCAGCAAAGGGTTTATAGCTGTGATAAATTGTCAGACTTATTACAGAGTTGCATTCATTTGGTGAAGAATTGTTGAGGCTGGTTGAACAAAATATGAGCTGGGCCTCTTGCTGGTCTTGCTGGAGTAAGGCTGACACCTGAAGGGTGTCTGGGGTGAAGCAGAGGTCTCGCAACCCAAGGATGAGCCATTAGACTCACTCCTGCTTTGCCATGGATAACGAGCCTTGCTCTGAATTTGGTTCTTCAAGGAGATAAGGATGAGTACAAAGACTCTCTGGTAAAGGTCAGACAGCCTTTAAGGTCACATTGGTGGGTGGAGGAAGACAAAGAGTTCATATTATATTCATATCAACTATAAATTTTGACCGAAATCACCACAACTCTCATAAAGCCCAAATAACATATTAACTTTCACATCCCTAAGAATGCAAATGAGGTGAAATGAGAAATTAAGTCCAGATGCAACAAGCACCTCTGATCTCTGAGGACCAGCTAGAATGCAAGGAGGTTTATCTTCTGCCAAATTTCTGTACCTTTAACGCAACCCTGGCTAACAGAACTGTGTCTAATTCCTACAATAGCAGGAACACATCTGTTTCCCTCAAAAACATTATTTGAAAACACATGCATGGAAAGTCCTCATTGTTACTTGCACTTAGACATGATAATAAATTCTTTAATTCTAGAATTCTTTCTGATTAAGAGAAGTCATGCTTCATTTCAATCAACCTACTTGCACAGAAACTGTAAGTAAGCGTGGCAGAATCGTGATATAGTAGACAAGATTCCAGTTCATACTACAGTCACATGAGACTGCCAGTCAGGCATGCAGTATGGATAAATTCAGACTTCATTGCTTTCCAGAGTGATTAAGGAAATTGGCTAAAAATATATAGGAAATCTAAAGAGTATCAGGAAAACAAGTCTTCTGTCTTCTGGCACAATGTAATTTCTTCGTCATCTCCTGAAAAACAGGAAATTAAAACATAGCAGAAGTTTTAAATATCATTCTATTCAAAATGAACACAGGAAATATTAATTCTTCTGATGAGAGAAATTTGTTGTTCAATCCTCTACTGCATTGTCAAAGAATAGATTTTCTTTTTACTTAACAGTATTCCAAAAACTTATTTCGGGGGAAGAAAGTATACAGAACAGACTCATTTCCAACCAGTTCTTTAGGTGTCAGTTCATAAATGCCTTGTCTCACCCTCTGCTAAATATGGCCAAAAGTTTCTCTGTTAAAAAAAACAAAACAAAACAAAACAAACCCACATGTTTTTACCAAAAAAACAAACAAAAAAACCCCAAATAAACAAAAAACAACCACCAACCAACCAGCCAAAACACAAAAAAAACACCAAAACAAACAAACCAACTAAACAAACAAACAAACAAACAAAATTATTCCTTCGAATCAAGTAATTTCTCTGCAAACTTCTATCACATATTGCTGCTCCACTGAGTACAGAAATAAATAAAGCCTGGGAAGATCTGGCTTGATATTCATACGTGTGTAATATTTCCAGGTTCTTCTTTGAGTTACCCTGTGACTTCCAGGCCCTGATGAACTACTCTCAATGGCTTCTCTGTCACTCAGAATGCCCATCTAGTCTCTGCAAGCAGCAGTCAACCCTGGATTCCACACCAGTGTCTGACAATATTTCTATGATATTGGATTTTAGCCAGCTGTGTTGCTGTTACATGTTAGACTTACACTGGAGGTACTGATTTCCTTCCTTTTCCTTCCTGCTAAAAGACTTAGAAGAGCTCAATTAATTGGAGTAGCTGTTCTTCTCTCAAATTCCATTGAAATTAGCCCAAGAGAATCAGAACATATAGGGAGCAATTATATGAATAATAATTTTTCTAAGCCTCACATTCTTAAGAAATAAATTTTCTTTTACAGATGAGTTTGCATGCTCGACAATTGCCTAAACAGTGTAGTGTCTGATTTCCTGCTAGTATGCTACTACCAGGCACAGAAGTTTGAATTGAGAGGGCTCAGAGTTCATTCCATTTTCATATTCAAAGATTAATTAAACTTAGTCACTAAATCTTCAGAAAAGGAACATGAAGACAGTTTTCTGCATATTTAAAGCCTCCAGGGAGGGCAGACAGACGTATAGATTTTTCCCTGTTTTACTGGACTAATTCCTAAAGGATAATTACTAATATTACATCTACCACTGTGTGCAGTGACAACCTACCTTTGAAAAGAGCTACTTGAACATTTCTTTGCCTAAAGAAAAAGCAGCAAGTTTTAAAATTAGTAGCATAGTCTGCCGAGACTCAAGTGACAGATTCAAACCTTGAGAATGTCATGCACATTTAGACTGTGACAGTGCAAGATGCTTTCACAGGCAGAAAGTGAAACAGGGCAGCATCCTGTCAGAGAGGAAAGAGAAAATTTGTTCGAAAAGTCACAAGGGAATCAGAGTAACAAAGTAGCAATGGGAACACTGCACGGGTAATAAAAATCCAGTTCAGGGAAAGAAGTAATGTGAAGGAAGGGACATAATGCATGTACTGCATGTACACACAGGAATGCCAAGGTAATTGCACAGCACAATATCTATGCAAATTTCTTTTTTTTTTTTTTAAATTTTGAAATAAACCCACAGAATAAATTATCTTTCCAATTTGTTTTAAAACACTGCTGAACAGAAGAACCCGTTTCCTATAGTATAGGTGTGTTGGTTTTGCCTGGCCTTGTTTTTGGTAGCAGGAGGGCCACAGAAGTGGCTCCTGTGAGAAGGAGCTTCCTGCTGGAAGCTTCCACCGTGTCCAGTGGAGCCAATCCCTGTTGGCTCTGAAGATGGACATGCTGCTGGCCAAGGCTGGGCCAGCTAGAGAGGTTGGTCATGCCTTTGTGATAACAAATTTAAGAAGAAAATCCTAACAAAGGGGGCACAGTTTTTTTCTGGTCAGAGAAGAGAAGGAGGTGAGAACATGTGAAGGAAACAACATGGAGGCATCAAGGTCAGTGGAGAAGGAGGGCAGGAGGTCTCTCCAGGTGAGACCGTGGTGAAGCAGCTGTGCCCCTGCAGCCCATGGGGATCCACAGGGGATGCACAGATCGTCCCACAGCCCGTGGGAGAGGTGCCCATGCCAGAGCTGTGGGTGCCTGAAGGAGGCTGTGACCTAGTGGGAGTGCCGGTGGAGAGAGGCACTGCTCTGAGGCTGGAGCAGCTTGGCCTTAGAGGACTGCATCTCATGGAAAGAGAGACCCTCTTTGCAGCAGTTTTGGGAGGACTGCTGCTTGTGAGATTGGAGCCATGCTGGAGAAGTTAATGGAGAACTGTCTCCCGTGGGAGACACCCCACAGTGCAGCGAGGGAAGGACTCCTCTCCCGGAGCAGCGGAAGAAAACCCCAGGTGATGAACTGACCAAACCCCCGTGCCCTTCTCCCCTGTGCTGTCGGTGGGAAGGAGGGAGGGATTCAGGGAAGAAAAAGCCTTTCAAGGGCTTCTTTTACTTCTCATTATCCTCCTCTGATTTTGTTACTAATAAATTCACTTTGTACCTCTAAGCCGAGCCTTTTTGTTTCACCTTTAGAGTGTTTTCTCCCAGTTCTTAGATCATAAACCCATTGTTAATTTTTTTCCCCTCTCCTCTGCTCAGCTGTGGCATGGGAGAGTGAGTAGTTTTCATGGGTGCCTGGCATATTGCCAGGGCCCAACCATGGCAATAGGTCATAGCATTATTCTTTCATGGAATTTGGGTGGTCAGAACCAGTTTTTGTAACTCAGTGAGCCTTTAAGCAATATTCAAGTAACTCACTGCTGAAATGCACCAAGCATGGCAGGGCAGCTACCTCTCCTGTTGGACAATCCATTTCACCACCATTTTGAGTTATGATGTCTGCTAAACTGAGAGAGGACCAACCCTATCAGGTAACCAAGCAGTGAAAGATGTCAAATAGTTTTTCATTGCTAACAGTGGTAATATTCAAGTCCTTTAGAAATATTTCTGAATATGACCCTCTATATATGTGCCTCTATATATGTGCCCACTTTATACCTGTTGTATAGGAGGACGGATGTTCGAAACCAAAAGGGATCTCTGATTTGACAGTCAGATGTGATAAGATACGTTTCATCACACATGTATGTGATAAAATATTATTCACCAAGATGCTCAACTAAATATACATGGTCAGGGCATATTTCTCTAAATACTACTTTTCAATATATGTCCTTACAATTTTTTTTTTAAATAATAATAATAATAATAGTGGATCCACATTGACACTGAGAAATCCTGTTAAGCATCATTGCAGTTTTTACAGGCCATAGAGAAAGTTTACACAGCTCAGAATCAGAAAACTTTACGAGCACTAAATAATGAAAACATAATTACTCAGTGAATGTAAATAAGGATCTTCCTGCAAAAATACACACAGATGAATGTCTTGGATTCCACACATACTGGAGCAGTTAAATATTTTCAGATTATAATGCACTTCAAAAATATATTCTGACTCCGGTACATGGGTAAACAGACATGAACCAATTCATTTTTGTCACCTCCATTTCTTAAATTGCCCATTTTTCCTGTGTGATTTACTTCAGATTTTGGTAGTGTATCTTTTAAATTGTTATTATTTCTTTTACCTTAGTCCTTTCAGAAGAAGTCTTAGTCAGAAAGAAAAAAAAATTAATGTTTATTTTGATAATAATAATGTAGCTATTTTAATGACATGATTATTTATTCTTTGAAACTTACATGAAAATTGTATTGGAGAAATCATAAAAATGTCCTTCTTACATCTACCAAGTACCATGCGGCTGCAAAATAATTGCTTATTTCTGTATTTTGCAAACTAGTTTATTAAGATTTCTGCACCTACCCTTTTTCTTTAATTGAAATATCTGCAAAAAATGGCTACATTTACAGATCCATTGCAAATATTGGGACTTATGTATATGCAAACTGAAATCTGCAGGCACTAAATATGACAGCATTTCATATTTATAAAACTCCTTACTGCTAAGAAGGGCTGTAAGTCCTTGTAAGCTATACATAAACCAATACATCATCAGTGACATTCAACCACCTCCAAACAGCCTGAGCACTAGTTGATGCATAGAAAAACATGCACAGTAGGAGACATGAGAGAGTTATGGCCCAGGACTGTGGGACAACACAGTGAGTGGTCCCATTAAACACTATGGGCCCTTTGGCATCTGGAAAGAATTTGTTTGTCAAGGTCTGACAATACACCACACTGTATTAGTTCCCAAGATCAATGGCAGTGTCTGTTCACAATTTTAGCAGTGCTGATTGAGACATTCTGGGAAAGTAGTACAGCTCGCAAGATGTTGAGACAAGTGAAGCATAGATTAATAGAGTAAGGGTGAAAAACGTGCTGATACATGTGTCAATTTAAATGAATCAATCTGTCAGGCTCTGGAGACAAAGAGAAAGCTTCAGTCATTGCTGGTGTTATAGAACAATAGGTGATAACTTCTACGCCACAAAAAGTTCTAGAGCCAGTATGACAAAAAATATGGAAAGACTGTGAAAAATTATTTTCTACAGCTGTATTTGAAGGGAGGTTAAAAACAGATAAATTAGGATATCATAAACATTCAAAACTTTCAAAATCAAGACACCAGTTTAAATGCCTAAGTAACAGCATTTAACTTCAATTTTTTTCAAAAGCATTAGTACTTGTAAGAAATATGTCTCTGTGCAGGTCACCAACAAACAAAGGTGCATTACAATTATGGAGGTTACATTTCAGTTTGTTTCACTACACAAAATGTGACCTGCATTTACCTTAAAATGCCCTCCAACAGCATTTACAGAACATTGTAGGAGCTGCCCCCAACTTGGTCATTCAAAATGCACTTAATTGATGAATCTTATTCTACACTGTCTACCTCTCTTCCCCGAACAAACATTTTCAAGACATTCAGCAGCAGGAGTTACTCTTGTCTCTTTGAGGAACATAGTTACATCAAATCTAGCAAAACAAACAGGAAGATCTGTTGCTTCAGGGAGTGGTAAGCTACACTTCTGCTTCATCTCCATTCCTCATACCTCATAGTATGCTTCTACCACTTTGTGCTTGTGTCTGTGCCCTTATCAAAGCTGTCTGTAAGGAAATTTAAATCATTAAGATGACAGAATACCTGCACTTTTAGGAGTAAAGAAAAAAAGAAAGGGGCTATTGCCAATTAAGTGAGTTATTCACTCTAAACACTCGAAGTGTTTAGAAAAAAAACAAAAAAGTGTTCAGAATAAAAAGCAAAGAGGTAGGGAACGACTGTGGAAACAAGCTGGCAGAAAGGCTAGCATACTTCAGAAACTGCAAAATCACAGAATGACTCACAAATAAATCCAAGACCATTCTGCCCACCTCCACACTAGCCAGGCACAAGTCAGCTTCACTCCAAAAGCTGTTTCATCATTTTATTTTCCCCACCAGGGTTTTCAGCTCCAGCACAGCATAGCTGCAACTGACGCAGCTTTCCTTTAAGAGCTGGCTTGCGTCACATAGTTTGAAATACAATCAGAAAACTCTTACCCATCTTAGAAATACAATGCTAAGTACACTTTTGAATACCTCTGGCAAAGACTTTTAACATTCAGAGGATATTAAGCAGGAAAAATGCCTGTGTTGCCCAATGGCTAAAGCTAAAGAAAATACGGACTGAAAAATCTTTTCTTTGTCAGACTTAGATGTCTGCATTAGATACACACAGTGAAGCCAGTTAATTCACTGTCACACCGTTTTTATTGGAGACTGTAGACTTAAAAAAAGAATACAAAGGGAAAACAAAAGCACTAGTATTCTTGGATTAGTTTTCTCCTCTCTTTTTTCTCAGTTTAATAATCTTTTGTGTTTTGTGTTGAAGCCAGTGCTATGCATACTGTTAGTTCAGTTACAGGACTAGGCCCTTTAGACAGCTTGATATCAACTATTACAAAATAGTGCATTAAGTACACTAAGTATATTAAGTCATTCTTCTACTATTCATGTATAAAACTGTTCCCACCAAGGCCATGATCTTTAAATACGTGTTTTCTGTTCAAAGCTACTTCAGTTTTATAGAGAAAACATGCATTTAATTTTTTTTGTATTAAAATGTACTAAAGAAACACATTTCTTTTATTCCTACTTTGCTCCTTTAATAAATTTTAACCTTTATGAAAATTGACTCTTCGCATTAATCTATTCCACCAGCGCATTGATCCTAACTGAAATACCTGCACTTTTAGGAGTCAGTGATCCACACAAAGTTAACCTGAGCAGGGTCAGGCCTGCTGTGCTGCTTGTTCAGCACGGCTTTGGACTGTGATGGTGCACAATCCTTGCCTGCAGGACAAGCTTGGCCAGCTCATTTTACACAAGGAGCCTGAAGGCACATCCCACTTGGAACCTGCAATTATACTGCCCTCTTGGCCTTGCCTTTGTCTAACTGTGCAGAAGGAAGTCCTATGAAATTTTAGAAACAGAATTGCCCTTTTCTCTTTAGAAACACAATTGGTTTCTTGTGATCTTGTTTTCAGGATAGATCAGATCACGAAAGGGATCAGTTTTCCTCCATGGAAAACATGTTCTTCAAACCACTGTGGGAAAAAACCATTTAGGCTCCAAATGACTGCACCAATGTGAGGAGCCCAGCATCTGAAGAGATGAAACACTTTTTATCTGTATTTCTCTTCTCATTCTTTCTTATTAAAGCAGTTAATTTATTAAGCCATTTGTCATTAGGCTTTCCTATACAGGAAAGATACAGAAGGAGCCCTGCACCAGCCCTCTTGCTCACTCACTTTCAGCACCAGCACTACCACCATCCCCTGCTGCAGTGACACTCACCTCTTGGCTCATCTCTGGAGTTTCAAACCTATAATGTTTTACAAGCAGTTTAAAAGTGACACAAAGAAGAGAGGAAGAAAGACTTCTATTTTACACACTTGGCAGAATAGAGGTGACTTCTCCTAGAAAGTTCCTGTTATAAAGAGAGGCACAACCCCCCGAAAATATCCTCATAGCTGAGTTTTTATGTCTGTCATCCAAGGAAGTTTGTGGAAATATTGCAGATTGTAAACTTTGTGTTGTCTCTACTTGTTAGTTTTAGGCAACTATATCTAGTCAAAAACTGTGATGATAGTGACAGCTTGATGTTTGGAAATTGTCTTACTGTGGAACTTTTCAGCATGTTTTTTGAGACAGTACAAACACACTGCAAAATTATGATCTTCAGTATTTTGTCAGGTCAGAAGACATATTTAAATGCCCAGCATAATTCACAAAACCAAAAGATGTTAGCATTTTCCCAGGTTATAAACTTTAGGAGTTAGCTTTCATTTAGGGACTAGTGTCATCTATTCTCCAACTGACTCACTAGAAATCTTTAAGAATAAAATGCCACAAGATTTAAAAGATTCAGCTTAGTGACATCTCATGTTATTTAAAAAAACTTCTGCAACAACTCTTTTTTGGTGTATATATGTGTTTAACAGGCAGGAAGTTACAGATCCATGTGATGGAAGCTTTTAGAAGACTGATAAATCCTATAAGTTTTACATTTACAATAGAAAATTTACTATATTAATTTATTATCAACGCACTTCATCTGAATGTTTGTTTCTTATACATTGTCAACACTTTCTGTACAAAACTGTTTGTCTTTGACACCTAGAATATAAATTAGCTGTGAGGATACAAAGACCACAGAGCTGAAGCTATATAGTTAGCAATGACAGACACTGTCTTGGGTGGCTTCAACTGCAGAAGTCGAGGTGATCAAACTTGAGAGCTTTTCAGCAAAAGAAGTTTGAAGTCAAACAGGCTTGTCTTCTTTTTTCTTCATTCTCATGCACAATGCTTTTGTGCTGCTTACCTACCCTTCTCCCAGACAGGCTTCCAATGCTGCTGATCTTGTTTGTAGTTTTGCCAACAATTCTTATTCTTCACATTTCACTTGTGCTTGTCTTGTCCTCTAGTTACTGAATTTTTAATTGTTTACTGCACTTTACTCATGTTCAGATGCAGCAACATAACATATTCTTTTCCCCTTTCAAGGCCATGTTGCTAATATTTATGTAAAATACTTATGCTTATGTCATTGTAACAGACAGTACAAGCCTTAAGCTTTGTTCTCCATTTTATTTATTTGGCAAAGATTGAGAATTGGCATTCCAGTTTGTGAGGAGGCAAAAATTCCTATGAACATATCCTCCCTTTCATGTGCAGTAGGTGGCAGGCACAATTAGCCTTTTTCCTGTTTTATAGCCCAGTTGAGTTCATCAAAAGCTAAACAATTCTATTCTGAGCAGTAATCAAGTAACAGCTCCTCCCTGACTAGACTGTTATACTCCTAATACCAAATATAACACTTTGTGCAAGCAACTGGGAAGTGTAGATTTTTTTTTAATTCTGTAAGAGTTTGAGTTTCACTTAAAAGGCTGAGCATTCAAAACTTAACTGTGAGCTATGAGGACAATTATTTGTACAACTGGCAGGATACAGCAAATTTGGTAAGTTTGTTCTTGTGATTATGAAAAGGAGATTTGTATCCTAATAAGTCATACGTTCTTTAAACTGAAAAACCATCTTAGCTTTCTGGGAAGGATGATGCTTAAGTTCTAAGCAGAAATAGACACTGGGGTGAGAAGTGGAGTTGTAGAATGGGAAGAATAAGAAGAACAACTTGTCTTCTTTTCAAAGAGAGCCTAAATAGCAAACCTGAATTGATTTTCCCTATGCATTAGGTCATTGTGAATTAATGATGAAGAAAATCAGAAAAGTACTTTTGCTCCCTCCCCTGTTCAGTTAGTAGAGAGAAATTAAATTCTTACCAAATGCATGAAAAGTGAATACACAGGCTTACTACATGCAATGTTAGTTTAAATAAATTCTCTTAATTTTTCAGACTCAAGAGTGAACTTATCTGATAAACTCATTTGTACTGCATCCAAACAATCATTTCTTCAGAGCACAAAAATGACCAAACTAAAAGCCAAGGAAATTTGATAAAAGACAAAAATATTGCTTAAGACTATGCAAGTTCACTCACATATAGATGTGTCCCTGATAATAAAGACACTTCTTTCAAAACTCTTATTTTAAAATATATTCATAGCAGAAGACCATCTCAGAAAGTGGAGTGTTGCATTTGTCATGGAAACAAATGAAAACAAACACGGGAGACACACTTGCTTTGGTATTTTTGAAACAGGAGGATGATGACAGAAGGAAAAAGAAGCAGCAAAATCTGAAAGTGTTTCTTGGCAGCCAAGTCATTAGATTTCAGGCGGACTCCGTGGAGAATGTGCTGCAGAGGTAGCTGTCTCCAGGAACGTCAGAGAAGAATGAGTGCCTTCTCCTCCAAGGACCTGTCATTCCATGACCTCAACAACTAAGAAACTGACCACCAAGTCTGTGAATGAACATGAAGCCCAACATAGGGAGTGGAAAGTCCAAAATATTCAATAATAATGTTCAGACACCTGCACCTGGCAAGAAAACGTATTCCTGAACAACAGAACTGATGGCAGAGGAAATCCAAAGATGCTAAATAGGATTTTATAAGCAAGGTTTTAATCAAGATATTTCCTTATTTCAAAAGTAGTTTTAGAATTCTCAGTTTAATAGCAGCATACCAAAATAGAATTAAAAAAAAAAATCTATTATTTCAATCGTAACTACTAGAAAGGCATTGGTAAAACACTACAGTGATTTTGAGATATTTCTAATTTTGCATTATTTTAATGCTCACGATTCATACAGTAGACAGACATCAATAACTATCAAAGTTTACAGTGGCCTAATTTTGAAGACAAAGTCTATATTTTAAAAAAAATTCTATTTCACAATTAATCTTTGATTTTATATTACTGAGAATATAAAAACAGGAAACATTACTCTTTTCCATTCAATTGTTTGGTACACAAAATTAAATGTGTACCTTTCCAGAGATCAGACTGAATCTTGTCTGAAACAGCCTTTTTGTGCAGATATTAACTCCTGCAGTAAAGAATAAGAATATATTTTGAAAAGTATTATTTTTTTTCCTTCCTTCATGATTTTTTTTGTGGCGTGAGATATCAACTGAGTTTAAGAGAAGAACAGTGCTTTGTTGGCATGTTTTTGTGCTGTGCTAATGACAAGCAAATCTTATTCTTTTGTCCTGTGTGAAATCATCAGTGTGTGAAAGGTCTGTATCATGGAATTACCTTCAGTTTTGCTCCTGGGTGCACTGCTGTAAAGACCAGTGTTAGTTATACGGTGTCAGTGAGGCTGCAGCTCAGTATAAATATGTCTTTTCATTACTTGTCATTGAATCATGTAAACCAGGGAGATGAACAGAAGGAAAAAGGTTTTTGACTCAGATAAAACTGAATATATTACTTAAGTAGTGCAATGAAGCATGCATTCTATTTCATTGATCTAGACATTAGAAGCATGATTATTAAGGTGTCTGGCAGGAACTTAAGTTAACAATTGAAATCATTGCTATCTCTACAATGTCAGTGGATAAAAAAAAAATCTGTCTTAAATATTTCCATATATTCATAAAAGCTATATACTCAGACAATTTCTAAACCAAAGATGGTGGTGTTATCCTCAGGTGGCAACTAAGCACCGCCCAGCTATTTGCATTCTTTCGCCTGGTGGTGTGGGGGAAAAAAATATAAAGGGTTAAACGTAGTAAACTTGTGGGCTGAAATAAATACAGTTTAAGAGGGAAAGAAAAAGCCACACACAGAAGCAAAGCAAAACAAGGAATTAATTCACTGCTTGAATTGGGAAGAAAGGGGTAAAACTGGAAGATTTCTTGAGGAAGATGGAATAGTTTCACTCAATTGACCTTGCAGCTGAGAATGCTAAAAATTCTGGTGTGGGAAAACTCCGTTTTTATACCTAATGTTGTTCATCCTCTGCCTGCTTTGAGATGTTGAATTCTTGTGGAGAGATAACACACTCACAGATATGCACATAGCCTTTTGTTAGAGTGAGGAAGGCAGCAACGTCCCCCACCACCACCACCACCCCTGCCACCTTCGACAGGATGAGCTGAGCCTAGCAGAGCCTGTGTCCCCATGTGTCTCTGCTGCCTGGTGTTGCCAGCAAGGTCATGAAATAAATCTACTTTTTGCATTTTGGCTGCTGTTTGATGGTTGCCCTTGGTTACCTGCATGTGTTGATACACACAACCAGATAAATTCTTCCTCTAATTTTGATCAACACTTTAATACTAAAATTAAGATGCCATAAAAGACAATTTCACAAATAAGCAAGTGCTTACCTTTTGTATTTTACCATTTGGTAGAAGGATCATAGACAACTGATAGCATTCAGGGTGAAACATCTGCATAAGGAAACATCTACACTACTTTTCATCTGTCATTGATTTAAAGTTAAACTCTACATAAAAGATATCTGTGTTTCAAAGGTAAACATATCAATAGCATTGCTAAATTCTAAGTGGAAAGAATTTTGCAGTCTTCTAGTTAAGCATATGTGTGCATCTTGGTCACTGTTTGTCCTGGTAACAACCACTATCCCATTAGATAAATCAATCCAAATTTGACCAAAGTAATGATCCCAAAACCTTACTTACAGGAAAAGATGCTACCCTTCCCTTAACTTTCAAGGATTTAATTCTTTATTCCATTAGCACCAGTCCACCAGTCCTATCTAGATTTTGCTTCAGTCAATTAGCTTTCATCATTAGCGCAAACTGTGATTTAATCAGATGAAACCAACTGTTCAGATTGAACACAAGCAGGGTGTTTTGGGCCATAACCATGAATTCTGAGCAATGACAATAAACAGAGCCTGTGAGGACTGCTCAGGGAAACATCCACCCCTGCAGCTCAGCACTCTGCTATTATTGCCTCTACTACACTTTGACCAAAGAGAAGTCTTCTGGAACTCTGGCTTCAGATTTAAGCCTTTTATCCAGTCAAGAAATATTACCATATTCATAATAATTTAAAGACTGAGCTACAATTCCGGTCACATCAGAAATGGGCTTAGAACTGAGACCATGATCATGAGCAGAATTCGCTGTCAAGACAGGCTTGGTAGAAGGTGTTTGTTATAAATTCTCATTGAGCTGAACAAAGACATTAGTCTTCATGTCAGGGAACTCTTAGGCTTTCTTGTATAGTTCCTTGACTCCAGCAATCAGCATGCTATTAAATCTTAAAAATGTTGGTTTAACAAGCCCTTATCTTTTACAACACTCTTTGACGAGCTCCCAATCCTTACAGCAAACTTCAGTATAGAGTACAGGGTAAGAATATGATAGCTGCACTTGCCAAGACAAAGCAAGGGAGGACAGAAATAAAGACAGAAAAGAGAGAGAGAAGAAAGAAGATCCCCAGTCCTTAGACAATGCATTGATCCTGCTGCATGGATGGTCCAGATTTGTGGTCAACAGGGAGGAAAGAAGAGAGAAAGGGACCGATCCACTTCTTTTTTTAGCTTACCTGGTACATCCCTCTTATGTAAAATAGGTTTTTCACACCATTCACATTACATTGTTTGTTCATGCACAGACAGCCCTTTAGGGCCCTCCAGGAAGTGAGTCAGAGGAGGGAGGGAGTTGATGCAGGCACACTGAGCACAAGCCTCAAGGCAGAAATAGAAGTTGGCTCAGGACAGGGCTGCCCCATCTCCTCAGCACCCTCTCTTCCATTAATGCCTTCCTGTCTCAACAGGCAGAACATTTGAGGCAAAACCTATTTACATACTTATGCCCGATCCTCCACATATGGACTGAGGCATAACTTTATAAGTGATTTATCGCTTTTTGGGGGATAAAGTCCTGTGGAAATATTTTCATGATTTGTACAGTTTTGTGGACAACACAATACCAAATGTGGCCCCATAAAAAGGACAAACTGATACAACTATTTGGCACCCAAGATCATATTGTGATTGCAAGTGCATTGTAAAATTGTATAAAAGAAAATGAAAATGACAAAGAAAGAAGAGAAGCTAGAAAATAAAGAATGCCTGGTAAACAATGAAAAGCACAAATTCACAGAAAGCACAAAAACTTGGTATGGCTATGCTGCAATTAAGGATAAATGAAATATGGTTTAACTACAGAAATTACAGGAAACTTACAAAAATGCATGACTTTCATATACCTTTACTCTGCTTTTCTGATGGCTTTTTCCCTTCCAGTTAGATTTTTATGGAGTAGTTTCTTGTAAACCCAGTGTGGGGCAGCAAAAGTCAGAAAACTGAATTTAGTCTCTCAATGAAAACTTCCACAGAAAAGTGTGTTTTAAGTACATACAGCCTACAACACAAGCTTCCAGAGTTTCCTGAGTACCAGGGACATGTTACAGAAAAAGCAATTGAGAATTGCACACAAAATTTAAGAAACTGAAATATTCACAGTAAAAACATTATTACATTTAATTCTCTTCTGCTATATATTGTTGAAAGATATTTTTAAATAATTAATTAAATCAACTTTTAGTGTATTAGATTTTATTAATACTTTGTCCCCCATAAAAATTCTTACATGCATTTGAAATTGCTGTTTCCTTTCTATAGCCATTCATTATTAGTAGAATAAGCATTTTGTGAATTTGTGGAATTAATAAAGCAATTCTTTTAATTCCTGTCATAGTTTTCCAGAACACCACTTCTATTCTTTAAGTGATTACAGTAACTTAGATATTGAGTTATATGAATGGACAGAGAAAATCGATGGGAATGAAAGGAGTTTTTTATATAATTTTATCTCACCCAAAAAATGAACCGTAGCATGTTTCAGGAGAGATAAAGGAGAAAATCAGGATAAGGTATAGCATTGCACAAGCAGCCTAGAAAACAGGTGTATTCAATGAAAAATCCATCTTATTTGTGTATCTACTTCATGTGTTTCAACTTGTCTAAATCTTCTACTAAAGGGAGAGGTGTGTCCTACAGCAGAATTTGAGAAAACAGCAGAAATCTACTATCAAAAAAAGCTAGAGCCCATATTCTTTTACAGAAGAGGCAATGTGAAAGACTCAAAAGGAAAAACTATTCCTATCAGGAATAGTTTGTTGAAAGGAAATGGCATCTGGAAAAAGTAATTATTGAGAACATGATTGTAAGGAAAATTTTCATTTTCTACCTTAGATTTGGCAAGCATGTTGAACAAGGAAATGTTGAACATATAAGAACAATGAAAGCAGAAATGTCATGTTGGGTACCAAATATATTTGTTTAAATGCAATGTTTGCCTCAGATTACTGTAAATTAATGAGTTTTTTGCTCTTTCAAATATTATGTATTTAAACACTCAGAAAAACAATATTCTGATAAACATGGATTTTTTTATGTAGCTTGGGGCATTCTACCAGGTCCAGACTTTGTCTCAAATACTCATACATACCTGTAGTGTGTTGATAATAGCAAAAATGCAAATTTTTAAAGAAAATACTTTTGTTTTGGTCTGATTTTCTTTCCTATGAACTATTTAATGGACACAAAACAAAGCTATCAGCTCCAGCTGAGGCGCACAAACACAGTAGGTTTAAATACCTCCCACTGACATTGAAATGCAGTCAATCAATGTATCTCCTCATAGAGACATCTTGCTATTCAGTGTTAAATGATAATAACCTAAACAAAGAACACAATATTGTGTCTTAAGAAATCTGCCTAAAAAAACCTAGCATTGTTTTAGTATAGACATCTTCAACAGACAGGTTGTAGCAATTAATTTTGGGCATTTGCTAGCAACTATCATGCTTGCCTGAGATAACTACAAATGTCTGCCTTGGAGAGGATGATTTCTGCTTATGTTGTGTGTGTTTTCTGACAAGGCATAAGTCAATATTGGGCAAGTATGCCTCCTCCTATAAACTCATGCAGACTATTCATCAACTGTATCAATGTGTACTGATATTATCTGAAAGTATATATTAACAAAATAAATGAACAAATGTACTTTATTAGCATTTCTGTGAGTAGCATCGAATGCCTGAGTATGAGTCATAGCCATGTTTCTGCTTAAAAAACCATTATTATAATAGAATACTTTTAGCATTATTATAACATACAATCTCCAAAATTTCTACACTGCACTACAGCTACTGCAAAGCATGAAAATGCTATAATGAGGTAGTGAAGTGCAATATACAGTATGTAAATTACTGCAGCTGTACAACAAAAGTAAAGCTCTAGAATCTTACTATACAAAGATCCTGTACCAAGATATAATGGCTAGAAAATGAAAAACTAATGAGGAGAAATACATGTGGTCTGTCAAAGAACTGATGAAAACTGATGATACAAAATATCTTTCCACACACTGAAAAATACTTAAAGGGTCTTTAGAGAAATAAATAAAATAAATATGTCAACCAAAGATGAATAAATAAATAAAAGGAAACAATAAATAAAACAAAGCAGAAACCAAACATTTTCATAATGATTGAAGTGTGAGAACTTCATAAATTGATGATAAGAGCTGTTATACTCTCTTTTTAATCTTTATATATTTTAAAGGGGATGATAACCAATAAGGGAACATGAGAGATGATGTATACAAATTTGTTAAACTCTTGGAAATGACAATGAAGGCTCTATGTAGAAAGGAGCTGCTGGGTCACTGCCTTGATCTCCTCTAAATAATAATTTAACACTTTTCTAATTAGGCAGTCTGTATAGTGAATCCTATGTTTTCAGGATGAAGAAAGACCATGCTTTCTGAGAAAGACTGGAACAGCTGGAAGCAGACTGGGAGAATGAGCCCTGTACTTTATACCATTATTGATTCAAATGCATATCTACACCTCCCCTCACAGTGGCCAGGAAGACACAACTGTGACGCTGAGCAAGCGATTACTGGAATAAGCATGTTTGAGAGTAAAATATCAAGTAAAAATTTCACTTTTATGTTAAAAGAATATTAATTAGTTCTTACTTAAAATTTCCCCAAAGGGGTATCCTAGGGATATATATATATTTTTTAATGCAAAGAAAATGGGCTGCACTAACAGCTTGAAATAATTGATGTGAGTCAAATGGATAATCACACCATAGAAAAGGGTTTATTTTGAGGATTGTCCTTTTATTGCTATTCAGGATCAAGAGCTACAATTTTCAAATGAACCTGTCTGATCAAAGGGTTGAAAAATGCAGTCAGGGGCTGAATAGGTAGAGATACCTCTATGAATTGGGTAAATACCATTTCACTTTTGATAAATTTGTTCTTATAAAACTGTCTTGAATGCCTTAACATTTTCTATTAGTCAGTCAGTGTAAATATAAAAAGAGAAAACACATTTCCTAAAGAGCAGGTCCTAAGAAACACTTATGTCTATATTTAAATCCAGGAGCTTTATTCTCTGTGATATGAGGTTAAGGTTCCTTTCATCCACAAGGAAAGGGATCAAAGTAAGAGCATTTCAATGGTACGTGGAACTACTCAATAAGAGGGTAGAATGGAGGGGATCCAAACTACAAATTTGTTGCATTCTTTTTGAAAGATTATACATGAGGGATGAAGCATTAGTTTATTGTCTTATGTTGATTGTAATTTCAGTTCCACTTGAAACAAGCTTCTGTAGTGTTTCAATACTTTTTAAATTGAAAGACAGAATTATATTCACCTGCCTTGTTTTGAAGTGGTGCTCGGTAACAAGGTATGAAATAGACAAAACTGACAATCAGTGGAGGCAACCTTTGAAGAGCTTGTCCCCTACTTTCATTTCTCCTGCTTGCCTCTGGGCAGCAGCATATGTGAATAACTTGTTTCTTTGTCTGGTTCAACAGATCATCACTTCATGGTGAGGGCACGCAGGAGATCTTGCTTGTATTCACCTGAAACATCCATTACATTTGAGAGGTTACACTGCCTGGCTGTAATCTTTTTATGATCTGCAAAAAGTCTGTTTGCCTGGTGAGCTTCCAAAAGAAGTTTAAAAACAAGCATGTTTATATGTGCATCAAACCAAATCCTGGGACAAAATATAAGGACCTGCTTCAAATGCCACTTATAACTCTGCTCGCTGCCTTCAGTGAAACCATTCCTGGTTTGGTCCCATGTGATATTACAGCACTGTGAACTTTAATATATCACTGTGGAAGGTACTCACTCTCTGTGTTAAATGAATCTCCCTGCAGGCATGCTTAAGGCACTTTTGCTTTAAGCTTCTCTAGTATTCACCTTAAAACCTGCAGTGCTATTACCCATACCAAACTTGCTTCTAAATCATCACCAGTAAGAGTATAAAAGATAAAGAAACTTCAATATTATCTTATATGTACTGAGATGCAATCTTCTCTTTTTAAGAATTTTGCCCTTTCCAAAATGAGATTTGACAGAATAAAAGATTTTTCAAAATGCTAAAATATGGCAAAACATCTGTGCTGCGCCTCTGTCTTTAGTTTCTTCACTACAGTGGAAACACTGCAGAACAGAAAATAAAATGTGGGGTTTTTTTGTTTGGTTTGGAGGTTTTCTGGGGGTTGGGGTTTTTATACAAATTACTTCTCAGAGATTTAATTATTTTTTTTAATGACATAATCCTGCTGATTGTTTTTGAGAAACTAGAAACCACTTCCAAGGCTTCAAACCATAATGTCATAAACCATCACAATTTTGAGACAAGCGTACTGAAAAGTAAATCCTTCAGGAAAATAAAGCACATGCTTTACAGATTGTCTTCTTGGACTGTGCCAAGTTGTCATATCTGAATAAATAGATTTTTGTATGCAGTTCTCTGGTGAGCATTATGAGTAGTTGTTAACTGACATTTGTCATTCAAATACTAATGAAAACTATAACCATTAGAGACATTGGAGATTTAAAACTAATTTAGCATTTGAGCAGCTAAATTGACACCAATGTTTGAGAGACAGAGCAGCAAATTACTCTTACAAGTAGAATAGGCAAAAGCAGACATATTCTATGCACAGATTTTTCTACATTTCTGTGATTAACACCACATCCACTAATGGAAACTAAAACTTAAAACGTTGCTAAGTATTCATGAGAACTGAGCATACATAAGAGTACATATCTTTTTTAGTGTGAAACAGTGATATTGAGCATACTAAATAGCTGGAAATGTGATAATTTGCAAAGCAAGAAAAATATTACATCCAGGTCCCCAACACTGGAAAGACAACCTGCCAGAGCAAGTCCAGAGGATGATCACCAAGAAAGTGAGGAACGGATGTTAGACAGATGGAATCCCTCTCCTATGAGGAAAGGCTGAGAAAATTCAGGCAGCTCAGCCTGGAAAAGAGAAGGCTTTCGGGTGACCTAATTGTGGCCTTCCAGTACCTGAAGGGAGGCTACAAGACAGATGCAAAGGGGCTATTTAAAAAAGCATGTAGTGACAGGGGGAATGGCTTCAAACTGAATAAGGGCAGGTTTAGTGCAGATATTAGAAAGTTCTTTACTGTGAGACACTGCTACAGGTTGCCCAGAGCAGTTGTAGATGCCCCACCCCTTGGAGTGTTCCAAACCAAACTGGATGAGGCCCTGAGCAAGCTGGTCTAGTGAAGCATTATGCCCCTGCTGCCGTGGCATGGGAATTGCAACTAGATTATCTTTAAGGACTCTTCCAGCCCAAACTATTCTATGATTCCATGATAATACATGATAGAAATTACTAGAGAAATTATTTCTTTCCTGTTTTAGAGTAAAAGCATTTAAAGAAAAAAAATTACCTATCTTGCAAGTAATTTAGTCATTTAATGTATGACACAGCAGCTCAATGTGATAAAGAGGCTGCTTAAAAACCATTTGACACCACAAGTAAATTTTAAACCATTCTTTCAGTGAGACCACGTCCTTTACTCTCAGTAGTTTGTTTACCTTGATGTTCCTCCCAGGACAGCCAGAAGGTCAAAAAACCTACAATGAAGGAGAAAAAAAATCTAATATCTTTTCAGTTTGGCCTTGAGAACATCCGTGATAATCGAGAATGGACATATCCATTAATAAAATCTTCTGACAGTAAAACACCTATAAAACTGAACTTACTAGAAAGATTCCTTGATTAATGTGATGTATATACCACAGATTAATCAAGGAAAGGTTTCCAGTATATTAATTCAACTGCCATCTCACATGTATGCTACTTATCATACATTCTAATAGCAACCAACTCCCTAGATGTTATCAGGAGTTTGACATTTTCTCTAATTGCTTATGAGGCTGATGGAAATTTGATTTTGATGAAGTCACTTCCTAGCACAGAAAAGTACTACTTGTCTGTAAAATATTCTATAACTCCCTTTTTCTTACCAAACAGAGAATAGGTGTTTTGTGGATCAGTGCTATCTACATCAAGATCTGTGCTCTTTTTGAGTAATTTGATGACTCTCTCTACAGTCTGTAGCTGCTTCACCACAAGGATGCTTTTATGGGAATGCATCATGGTATTGGTTCCCAGAAAATGAGATAGGCACAGTGACAGCATTAATGTTATTTATGTGCCATTTTACAAATTGAAGCAAGCAAGATATGCCTACATTTCATATTAGATGAAGATCTACTTTTCCCCATCATGCAAACTCTTTAACAGTGGAAAATATGATTTAGTAATGCATAAAAGCATAAGATTTAAGACCCTAGTTACCTTATTAGGCTGAAGATAGATGCCAGAACACCAGTTTCAATTAAAGTCTCCTGTGTCAGTCAATTGCATCAAGTTTGTTGACTTTAAAAAAAAAAATTTGGTAACATAACAATTTTAAATTAGAATTATCGTTACCATTTGTTTCTTGAACACAGGAAGAAATAGCAGTGTGTTCATTTTTCTTAAGTAACTGGCCTAAGACCTTTTCCTGTGTGTAACAGTAGCACATTTTGTTCTACCCATTTTCATTCTAGGTGCAGCTGACTAGTATTTTTTTCCAGCTGTGTAGAAGATAGGACAAGTAGAAATAAATTTTTGATTGCACAAAAGCAAAATAACTTTTTAGAAGTGACTTAATTTCTTGCTCAAAATATAGCATCAGTGGAACATGTCTGGCAATTATCTAAGTGACTTCTGACATATCTTAAAGTAAAGCAAACAAACATTTCTACTTGACCTTTTTACTTTAAGTCTAACAGAATGTATATTAAAAGCAATCAGAAAAAGGTCAGCACTAAAATGAACCATTGCAAAAATTCTCAAAATTAAGAATTTCTGCTGACCCAAACCATTTTATTACTTTACAGTTCACAAATATATCTTATTTCAGTTTCATTTCATGTGTCACCTCACATGACTGAACAATAAAACCCTATGAGGGTTTTAAATTCAGAGGGGAAGTGATAGGGCCTGATATCCATGAAGCTCAAGGAATAAAGCTGGATGTGACTGAACTCAGCTTTTGCAAATAAGCTGACTTCATCTCAACACAAGGGGAACCAGAGGGAGGCCTTTGCTTTGGGTAAACATCTACCAACAAATTAATGCATCAACTGGTAGATCCTTGAGTTAATTTAAAGAGTGTGAATATCTTCCTGAGATAGCTGAGCTGTCATAAGAGGGGTGGGATGAATACATGGTTCATCCTAACACAGAGGACAAAAACTAGACAATAAGCAAAAATATGCCAAAGAAAACAATAGGCTTGAGCTGTCTTCACCCCATGTATTTCTTCCTGACAAGGGTGGATGCCCAGTATTGTGATGGTGAGCATTTTATATGGGCTGACAGGAGAGACACATTGTGACTGAGCAGGAAATTGCAATTGCCATACTGCTAAGTATAACTTCTATTTGGCATTTAGATTGCGTTATCTATATATTTTGCATTACTCTGCTAAACCGGAAATCCTGTACGTGAAATATCTTCAAATACATAAATTCTACATTAAACGTTACAGCCTCCGTTCATGGAGTATCTAAAAGAGCTTGGTCAGTAAGTATTGGACTCTGACAACTCAGGACAGGGGTCTTTTTTCCCAGAAGCCACAAAAGTGCTCAGTTCTCCAGCCCATCTGTGGGACAAAGGTTAGTAAATCTGTAGCTTGAGTGAGAAGTGTGAATCTCAGGTCTGCATTTTACAGAAACTTTTCTCTTTGCTTTCTAAAACATAACCTACTAAGAGGCCGTAAATCCCTACAGTTAGGTGTATCACCTTTCAAACAAGAACAGATCAATCAAATAAATGAAATTTAGTTCTGGAATGATTACAACAAAAGGCATTGAAAACACCCTCACAGATAGTTTCACTCCACCCCAGGTCAACACCTTTGGACAAACCAAGGCTTTTCTTTCCATTTCCAGCCTTTATGTTTAATTAAACATTGCACATGAAACACAGGTAAACTGTGTGCAAACACAGCATGCAGTTACAGCGCTTGATTTCTATATTCTTGCTACAAGGAAACATCTTGTGGAGCTATGTAGTGACGTAACAGAGGCAAAGTCCCCAAAACGTATATCTCAAAAAAAAAAAAAAAAAAATCAATCCTGTTGCTGATTCCATATAACAAATAAAATATAACCTTCAACACAAAGCCTGCCACAATCTCTACAGTGATACTCTTTCTTCTTTTGCCTATTTTCTCTGCACAGTGATAATTTTTCATCTTCTCCAAAAGTTGTTAGCTTTCATATTCCTGAAATTCAGAAGTATCTTGAAGTTTTTTCATCTCACTCAATTCCCTCTGACTGCCTCTCCAGTTGCAGAATGAAGTAGGGAGCCATGACATCTCCGGCACTCAATCATGGTGAGAACAAAGATGTTCAACTCACACTGCTAGGACTGATTTGAATCTACAAAATAATCTGGCCCTTGTTTTTGCCCACCTGGGTGCCCCTCATTAAAATTACTCATCTTTTATCTTCTTGCTTCCCAGAACTATTATCTTTGTATATCATATTCTGCATGGTGTCCAGCAGATTGAATCCTGTTGAGTACTGGTTTGTCAGTTGTACAATTCAGATGGACTGCTGCTCACACACACAGCTTTCTGAGTTGGGGAGGTTTTCTAGAATTAAAATACTTTGATTAGCTTCCTAGCCTTCTTTGGGTCTATCATTTGAGGATACACAGGGGTTTTCTCAGCTTCTGTGTCCCTCAAGCACTGTCCCTCTCTCTCTAATTCATAAATCTTTGATGTCTGACTGATTTTCTACAGTTTGATTTATGTGTCTTTCCTTCATCTAGTTAAAGTTACTCAAACACATGGTTTGAAAGTATGGAGGATAAAGGATTTTTTTTGTATTCATGCTCATGGTTTAGGACATAGATTTACTTTATTTGCTGCCTTGTTTATAGCTGGCAGGGATCAGCTTTCCCATGCTTAGGCTAAGTCCCTTTCTTTTCAGCCTCAAACAGTACTTTAGTTTCAAAATGCTTTAGGTGGGGTCCTTCTTTTCCTATGTGCCTTTGCTTATTTCTTCAGCAAAACTCACTCTGTACTAAACTACCCATTTTACTGCTTCTCATATTGTAGGAAGGTGTTCAGATTAACCTGGGACTGACAAATTGAAAAAAAAAAATTGTCCAGAAATTTTTCCAGCTGGGGTTTGAATCTGCCTAATCTTCCTCTCTTACCATGCCGTGAACCTCCACCAATTGTCTGCGTTCCTTCTGAAATCAATGGGTGCTGACAGGCATGCTCTACTTGGTGCTTTCCTCCAGAACCCTTGCTATTAATTATTTTGAATCGTTGACCATCACACCCATTTGTTTTTATATGGTTGTCCCACCATTCGTTTTCTGGTCTTCGCAGCTTTTAATTTACTCTAGCTTTTCCTCATCATGTCAGCTGTCTTCTTGCCAATCTTGATAGCTTCCTGTCTTGAAAGGAAAATGAGAAAAGAACTCCCTTGAATGTCACAGAGTACATCTCTTCTATTTCGACTCTCAGCAAAATAATTCTGCCCTGCTGAACTCTTAAACTTCAAGAAAATTGAAAGTGTCTTGGCTTTCTTTCAAATAAATATTAAGCCTCTACATTTCCCACTGCACAACTCGTGGCTTTCAACAGGTATGGAATCCTCCTAAAGGCATGGGATTCTCCACCAAGTCCCCTGAAATTATGAGATTAGAGAGAATTAACGTCTTTAAAGATTTTTAAGGGTATTTTGCAAAGTATGCTTCAAATTGGGAAGCCGGTAACTTTTACTGAACTAAGCAGAAGATTCAGAAAAAGAACTTATAAAATTGCAAAATGAATAATGACAAAATCTGGTTTTGTAATATTTTCTATTAATTTGCCTTGTTCTCATAAAAGAAAAGGAAAGAAAAGACTACAAAACTACAGATTTTCAGTTTAGAAGATGTTTGCATGCTTTGTGAAATTTTCAACTTAGAAGAGGCTGGAACCTATGCACTTCCAAATTTCAGACAAGCAGCGGTCCAATTATGCAGTGCCATTTGGTACTTTTAAGAAAAAACAAGAATGTGAGAATAGCCTGGTAACTGACTTGAAGTAACAGAGTAAACACGAACATCACATACTGATTTAAAATCCATGTATTGTAAGAAAATGGACAAGTGCTTGTAATAAATTTACAACAATAAAGCAGTATTCTATGTGTGGTTTTCAACCCATTAAACATTCTCCTTCCAGAAGTGCATCTCATGCTTATTTCTTGAATAACAGACATCTGTGTATGACTGCTGTCTCCATGTTCCTGATTCTGTTTTTATAGTCTGAAATGACTTGCTTTTATCTTTTCAAAAAACTGACACAAAGAAAAAGCATTCAAAAATATAAGACTGTAGAGTATACTTGTTAGCAGCCACGAAATTGATACTGCATATACAAAAACCAAGAAGACAGGTATAATTTTCCTAATGCAAGTGTCATTACTATCTTTTTCTGAGTGTCTCTATTGCCACAGTATCAATTAATAGAAATGGTATTCCAGTGAATCACCTTGTTCAAGTAGAAGGGCTAAAAGAATAACCCAGACAGAACAACTAAAATAACATAACACAAAGAAGTCAAGTAGCTGTCATTCACAAGCAATGTCTGTGCCATGATCTAACATTTCTTCCTCATAAAACAGCCAAATGATATGTCAAACAGTCAAATGCTGAGGTTAAAAAAAAAACCAAAAAAACAAAAAAACAACAACAAAAAAAACCCAAACAAACAAACAAAAACCACTGAAAGCAAGGGAAAGAAACAGAGTCTGAGTAGAGGAAAAAAACCAAAACCAAAACCAAAACCAAAACTGAACAACCCCTGAAATAACATGAAGTAATTCACCTCATAGCTATCTACTGCAATCTTGCATTAAATTCAAACAAAATTTAGATATCCAAGAAAAAGAAGGAAAATCTTCAAGGTGGTTGGTTACTGGGAAAATAGGATGAGGAAAAACCCTACCATATTTTTAGGTTCTCTCCTAAAATCCCTCACTGCATAATGTAACTTTCTCTATTATGCAACTTTAACCTTATCTGTTCTGTTACAATTTGTCTCAGCATATTTTTAAATAGAATGAAAGATGCAAGCAGTAGCATTGATCCACTTGGTTTCAAAAATAATTTTATCCCTACAGCTGATAAACCTGCAACTGATAAAGCTGATAAACACATTATAAATAGACAGTAAGGTGCAAATGCTATCTAGATGCTAATTCTGTTTATATTGAACACTTCAGCAGACTAACTTCAGCACTCATTCTCTCTCTTTAGTATGAGTACATAGTAGTATCCTTCAGAGGAGGGAGGAATCTTGTTTGTAGGTCTCAGTGGAAGTGCCCCAGGAGATCCATCTGAGGGTTCTCTCTCAGAAAAAAATGAGCAGTTAACAAATATTTGTAAGTAACTTGGTCAGCAAGCAGGTACACTGCTCCAACAGATGAAGCACTGAAGAAGACAGGTTCTTCAGAATTCTCAGTCTTATCTAGCAATACGAGGCAGACTTGAAAGCCTTGAAACTTTTCTTCATAATTAGGAAAAAAAAAAGAAGCGTCTTTTGTCCTGTTCATTTAAATGGATACAGTAGGTCACAGTCTATCAGGTATTATCAGTGTAATTGAAATGTGCATATTTGTTTTCTAGACTGAATGATGACAGGTAAAAATTGGAAGAAGAACCTTCTGCTTTGAGTGTGAAATTTTCTATGCTGAAAGCAAAATCACAAATGAAGAGTGGTCATTTTGGGAAGGTTTTGCACAGGTTTAAGAGTCAGTCTGAAGTTTCCATCATTTTTGCCTCACGATCATCGCAAAGACCCTCAAAACCCTGAAACTCTCTAAAAGACTTTGCACAGAAGTTCTGGCCTGTTTGAGGTGGATGCTCGCCAAAGGATTGTTTGCAGCCGTGTTGGTGTGCTGCCATGGTACACTGCCTCGAACAGGTACGTTGCCTTGAGCAGGGCCTGGCAAGGGGCAGCTTGTCCCCACCTCTTGGCTAAATGAACTTTCTGGGGTAACTTTGGTGATCCCCCACGGAAAATCCCTTATCTTCCTCACAACCACTGTGACGGATGGCGATTGAAGCCCCCTCCTGAGGACTGAGACTGAGATCCCTATAACTCTAACACGGGGCAGGGAGAAGCGCTGGCCGGACTGAAGCGAGATGACTGCCAAAGAAGGTTGCATACATTGCAAAATGTACCTGCTCAGAACTGGTACTGATGGTACTGACAAAGAAATTGGTACTAGCCACTGTGGACATTACACCAGAATGGTCATAAATCTCCTCTGATTCTGGCCCCATGCCTCTTGCTTTCCAAAGGACTATAAAAGTACCCCCCAAACTCACCTTCCCTCGAGATCTCCCCAATGGACAGAAGACTCTATGTCAGTGGACGGCCGCGAAGACTTCCACGTTGGTAGCTATAAATTCCCCCCCTTACCCTCTATTTTCTCGCTATACTTTGTTTCCTTTCCTCTCCCCTCTATCGCATAGCGTTGATGATTGTTTTCAATAAAGTGCATTGCTGTGATTGCACCGAGGGTCCCTTGCACTGCCTTTCGCGCTCTTAGATCAGTAAACGAACCATCACGAATCCTGCCTTGCAGATCGTGACAACAGCTAACAAATAATCATGACAACAGCTAACAAATGAAACTTCTACAGACACAATATTTAATAGCAGATTCTATTCCATCCAGCCCAGATCAATGGAGGTGTCATTTAAATGGTTTTATCTTTATGGAAAGAAAATATTATCTATAGCTAAACTGCACCCAGATTCCCACCAAAAAAAAATCTGACATGCAAGCATGAAGTTTAGACACAGCTATAAAGATAAAACATATTTACCTTAAAGGAAGACAGAGACACTGAGAAGTAAAAACATGTAATAGCATGTAATATAAACTTATTATTTAGTACCTTATATAAGATTCAAAATTTAGAAGATTTTTTTAAAAATCTCATCACTGAAATGTCTATATCAGACTGCAAAAGTGAAGCCAGTTATTAATCAAAACCTTGACAGGGTAAACATGAAAACCACTTTTAAAACCAGTTGAAGGGTAGTATCTGATAAGCTCAAAGTGGCCAGGCCTAAGCCAGCCTGCCTGGCAAAGTAAGAAGCAATCAGAGACTGACCACTGCGAAGTCTTTAGCATGAAGAATCTGCTGCTGTCAACAAGAAATTCTGATAAGCAATGAGGTCATGGCATGAAAAAGCTGCTCTCACCTACTAAGGCCAGAAGCCACGCAATTACTTCTGACAGGTACTTCTCAGTAATTGTCACAGACACGGTTAGGGAAAATAAAAGTTACCTAATAAGCAAAAGGTCTCTAAAAAAGTTCAGTAGGTAGGTGTTGGGCCATTCCCCAGTTAATTTGAAATACCTTGTATTTTATGACATTCCAAACATGCTCTGAATCTATTTAAACTGTAGGGATTATCAAAAAGGCAGGCATCTTGCTGAGGTAAAAGCTTTCTTCCAGAGATGCATCTTCTTTTGTTGCTGGACACTGAGAAATTGTTACCACCATCTGGTTAATGGTAGCTATGGGTGTTGATTCACACAGATGTCACTAATGATGCTTTTTATTGGTGCTTGAGCAGTTTTATTTTGGAAATCTCTTAAAACCTTGAATTAAATACTCAAATAATGTGAAAATGGAAAGAGATAGAAATGATGGTAGAAAACATATCATTTCAGCCACAGCAAGAAAAGGAATACATTAATAAATGGGGAAGTTTGAGTTTTTCAAAGGACATTTCTGAAAGACTTACACATAACACCATGTTCCTCTGAATGCCCAGTGCATAGCTTGATGCAGTACATTCAGGTACAGAACGAGCCATAAATGCATAAACAAGAAACTTCAGGGACAGTGGAAGAAAGAGACATAAAAAGAGATTCTGAGAAGAGAGCATTATAGAAGCCCCCAAAATAGAAGTAATGAAAAGCAGTTAAATCCAATAGATCTGCAGTTTACATCACTTGAAGGAGAATATTGGGTTTTTTCCAAGAAACAATAGCAGGCTGAAGTGAAGTACAAGAAAGCAATACTATGGTAGAAAGTCTGCATTCACTTTTTGACAACACACAAGCATTCAAAAGAAATTCAGAAGTGGGCACTGATACCAGCATCATTTAGTACAACAGTAGCAGACTGGAGAAATTCTACAAAAATGAGAGACTAGAGCACAAGCAGTCTGTAATTTGTAGTATTTATAGAATCAAGAGGAAGAGTAAAAGCATTTCTGAAGCAAGCAGGGAATGCAGCTTGGAGCACAGCAGCAACATAGGGAACAGTAGAGACAAAAAGGTCAATATGTCAAAAATTCCTTTGTCACTCAAGTTCTATAGCTTGCTGGCAGTAATACAAAACAATACCTTTCAGAAGGGGAATCAAATCGGCAGGACAGGTAACACGCAGTGAGTGTATGAGGTGAGTGAGGTGAGACACTTATGAAGTGTCTTATGAAGGCTGAGGTACTGAAGACTTTGGAAGAGACTCAAACAGTAAAGAAAGAATTATATCTTTAAGAAGATGGTCAGCATGCAACCTAAGGGGCTGAATGGATCAAATTCTGCAGATACTAGTACAAATTGAATAGGATCAAACCCCACCTTAAGTGACCAACATTCAGTATGGGCAGGCAGGCCCTCTTCTCCATATTCTCTTTCTTTGATCTTGGTTAGCTTCAAACTTAAATGTATAGTATTGAGATTTGAAAGTGCTCTGAGAGTTGAATTTCTTTCTAGCTCAGGTTCAGAAAGCTCTCTGGCTTGTGCAGAACTGAGATATGGAGCTACAGCTAAGAAACCTATGGATACAAATCTGCCAGAAACTTTTCTTGCCAATGAAACACCTCTATTCTGATGTGCACTTACTTAACCTCCCATTAGTCACCTATAGCACGTTTAACTTAGTGGATCATGCCTTAAGCAAGCTGCTCTGTTGTTAGCACAGAATCAGTCGCTTCAGAGACCTCACTGACTCATTACAAAATTAAGAAATATAGGACAGCTTATGTGTGTTGATGATAGTGTAAACTTTTGACAGTTTACTTGGACTGGAGTCCTGTGGAAAGTAAATTATCAGAAAATGTAAGTAGATTTGTTTATACAAGCTAATTGCTAATAGCAGGGTCTATCAGAAAGTTGAAGATTGACAATCCGAAAACCTGCATTTGTATTTGAAAGATAGGGACAGAATTTTCTATGAATATCGTGGCTTTGTTATCTTCCTGATTTCCTTTAAGCCAATACTGCCTGTTGCTTGAGATTGTCAGCTGACAATGTTGAAACGGTTTCTTCTTTGCAAGAGTGCTCACTATTCCTCAGTATGAGAAAACAATCATATTCTGAGCAGCATCAGAAGCTCCTAATTTTGCAAGAAAGTATATCAGTAATAATAATAACTAATAATGACTTAACAGAAAAAAACACAAATTATCCAAGTCTTGAACTTCAAGTGTAGCAATTAACCTACCTAAAAAGTATTTTGCCTTATTCTAAATTTGAAGGAAAAGTTCTTCATGATAAAAACAGTCAAGGTGTTCCACAGAAAATGCGACAAAATGACAGCTCAGTGATTTATAGGGTACTTAGTTTATCACTTGATTGACACATTAAACAGTGATTCTGTGGGGAAAATGCTGCACAGAATTCTTGAGACATCATCATAACAAGAATAATGTTATTTTTTTTTTTTATAATTTCTAAGAGATTTAGAAGGACACTTCAAGTCAAACTCTTCAAATTAGGACTTGATGGAGGCTGAAAAAAAGTGTGTAGCATATGATTTTATTACTTTGTCTAGTAATGGAGATAGGTTTGACAATTGCTGCCACCCTGAAACCAAGAAGTTGAGCTTTCAACTTTAGTTTAACAACCTGAGAGACAAAAGCTCCGAAATTAGTACTTTTTCATGCATTATCAGTTCCAATATTTATGTACTGGTACATGATCTATGTCTTTTGGGACATTCACCCACAAATACACTGCTGTCACCCAGCTCTATGGAGACAAGCAGATTGCTCAGGGATTCTTGATACTGCAGTAACACAACAAAGCATAGTGTAATAAAAACTTTCTTTTAACCTAGACTCGGCAGATTGGATCATTTTGCACAGCTTGTATCAAAGATTCTCTGCAGATCAGGCGATTTTAACTACCATCCAACCCTCCCTAGAGATTCAGGTCATTTGTTACACATGAACTGTAACTTGAACTCAAAGCAGACACACAAAACTCAGTCCATGGAAGAAGCAAACAAGAAGGGCAGCCCTGACCATGAAGGGATTGTGTTCTTGCTATTCCAGAGCTCCAGAATGCAGCTGACTGGGATTTGCTGCTGCACAGGGCAAGGCATGTGATTTTTATGTTTCCCTGATCTGCAGTGTGTGTCGTTTTGATTGTCCCAGGTACATGGACCCCATTTCACAGATGAAGGTATTCATGGCCAGTGACTGCCCACCTGACAAGGCAATGCACCAGTGTCTAGGAGTAGGGGATCTGGCTACCCCTGCCAGATGCTCCAAAAGATTTGTTTCAGGTCAGGCCTCCCAGCTATCATCCAAGTTGTATCTTAGGAGCAGCAGGAGCCTCTTCATGAGGAAGGACAAGCCAGAAGCCAAGGGTGATCCCAGTTCCTGATCAGACAGTATCTTCACCAAACGAGCACAGTCTCATAGGACACAAGAAGGACCAAGCTGGAGACAGGATCCATCAACCCTCAGGTTGTATACCCAGCCAGGGTGAACTCATGCCTCAGGTCTGAGGTTAATCCAGGAAGATGAATAAGAAAATATGAATCAGGAGAGGACAGGGCAAATAGACATGCAATGTAGGGTCAAGAAGACAAAGAAGGAGATTTCTTCTACCTAGAAGACATAGCTGGTGATCAGGCTGCCTGTAACATAGGTCTGAACCACCTCCAGAACACAGGCCTGGATGGAGCTGTACAGCACAGCTCAAGCTGAGATCGGAAGCCCAGGTCCGATGTTCAATGTAGCCTCTGCAGCAATGGTCAGAGGGTCTGTCAGCAGAGTCTCCAGGTGACTCTGACAGCTCTGAGCCTTAAGAGCTCAGGTACACTCAGTGACGCGACTACTTCTGCATCAAATGTTCCCAAAAAAACCCACAGTGCTGGTCAGAACTCATGCGAAATTGCTGTGATGCACAAAATTACTTTTGCTCCTGTTTCGTCCTGTTATGACTTCTTGCTGAAAAATACGGACCTGTTTTGTGTTCCATTTTAATTGAATTCATGGAATTAAATTAGAACATGATAAGCCACTCTACGTCTAAACCACAGGAATTTCATTCACTTCTCTGAGATCATACAGCTCGATAGCTGAGACTTGTAAGGGGGCAAAACTGGTCAATGTGCAATTGTTAACTATTCTATCTGTGCCCTCAGTGACTTAGAACAGCTGTTTTCATGCTAGGAGAGAAACAACAATGTATCTATGTTTTGTATTGCATCCTTTAGCAAGCAAGATGGATAAGCTCACTAAAGATTTTCCAAAACTTTTCTTCTTTATTTTTGTTCTAATGGAACAGCAATATCTCAGGAAAAACAACTGCTTTGAATGAAACCCACGTTTATTACCCTGACATGCACACCCTTGATAATGCAGCTTTTATAATTCCCCTCATTTTTTGCTTTTATTTCTTATAAACTCTGTGCTTTTAAATGCATAGAACTAGCACTAGCTAACATGATTTGTGCTTTGTAAAGCACATTGAATTATTTCATTGTTTGTTACAAATAAAGTGCAGATGGCAGGTCATAAATTAAAAGACTATTTTTATATAAAAATAGAAAAGTCACACAACTGTCATTTTCAAGAACAAGACAGCAGTTGGCACAGGTATAATCATATCTCCCAAGCCAATTTATAAGGCATTTGTTTTCAGAGTGCAACATTTCATTTGAGACATGATCAAAAAGTAATGATGCTAGGGACCACTTATCAGAGGACAAAAACAGTTTCACAAAGGAAGGCCTTCTGTACTTGCTCTCATAGATGTCTACATCAGTTTAACATTCTGTAACCATTTTTATTAAAATTCCTTCAACAAATATTCTAAGCCTTTTTCTAGAGAGAGAGAAATTTACTTCTGGAAAATCTTTTATTGAAGATGTGTATTGTGTTCCTCTAACTTGGGGTCTTTAAAAGTGGTTCCAATTATCTGTTTTCCTTAAAAGAAAAATTTTGACACCAGACGCTGTGGAGCATTAAAACTTTTGTTTGTCCATTCTTATACTAGCAAAAGAGACCAAGATATCCAAGAAATCCTGAAAATTGACAGTAGGGATAAAAGTATAAGTAAGTGAGGGCAGATAAAAGTCACTGAGGGATGCATAATGTGCTAAAATAATAATACATCATTATAGCATGTATATTTCTAAACATGGATCAGAAATTGCTATGTGATTGACAAGTAATTGCATTCTAGTGACATCAAAACTTGCACAAAGTTTTTTTTTTCTAAAATTCATGTTTTAGAACTTTTTTTTGTTTCTATTTTTAAAAAGCAGGATATATTGTTAATGGAAATTATAGCTTACTCCTCTGTCTTTTCCAATCTATTATAATGTTAGCAAAATGCATAGCTTTCTTACTCACTTGGTATATCTTTCTGGCTAAATTTCAACCAGAACCTAACTAATTCTGGTTCTACTTGACTACTTATTTTTTTAATTCAAATATTACTTATTTTTATTCAGATATTGCTCTCAGTCACTTTATGTTAACCCAGGTGGTACAGATTTCTTTTCATAATGGTAGAATCCCTAAAAACTAAGAAAATTAAGAGCAGAGTGAAGTAGACTTTGGGCGGGATACAAATTGTATTATGCTCCCAAATGGCAACTTTAAAAATCTTGCACAATATTTTATGGGATTAGGAGACAGCTTTAACAGCATAAATTTTCAGTGTTTCTATGTAATGAAGATCAGTCATTCTCTATTGAGTCTGACTGGAATGGAGTTATTTTCTTCATTACAATGATGCTGGGCTCTAGACATGTGACCAAAACAGTGTTGATAACACACTTGGTGATTTAGGTATTGCTGAACTGTGCTTGCACAGCATCAAGGTCACCTGTATCTCCCACTCCAGGCAAGACTTTGGGATGGGATACAAGCAGGATGGTGACCAAAGTAACCAAAGAGATATGCTCTATCATACAACATCATACTCAGCAAGAAAACTGAGGTGTGTTTTTCCAAAGAAGCCACTGTTTGTAGATGAGCTCACTATTTTGGGTAGTGAGTGACTGCTCCAGCACCACTTGTTTATCTGTTTTTCCTTGAAACATTAAACTGTTTTCATCTTGACAATGAGCTTTTACTGCTTTTGTCCTTCACGTTCTATCCCCCAGCCTGCTGAGAGGACTTGAGAGAGCAGTTGGGTGGGGTCTTTTTGTCACCTCGGATCAACTGATCACTTACACAAAACTCTTGAATAAATGTAGTTTTCACGTCATGGTGATGTGAAACTTCAACCACTATAGATCCTTTTATGAATTTAAGTGGTTTTAAAGTAATTATTGATTTTTTAAAGTATGATTTAACATGCCATTTTAGCCTTCTTTAAAAATTATCTAAGAAGCACTCACTATATCAGATAGCTGTAGATGTTAAACTTGCAAGTCACTTGTCTCTTCAGATTCATGCCTGGAATTAAATGACTATTTATAAATATATATAAATCAGGCCAAGCTGGATGGGGCCCTGAGCAACCTGATCTAGTGGAAAGTGTCCTTGCTCATGGTGGGAGTGCTGGAACCAGATGGTCTTAAAGGTCCCTTCCAACCCAAACCCTGCTATGATTCTGTGATTTATTGAAACAATTAAACAATTTCAGGGAAAGATGCATTACTTCTTCAGAAACCATTAAGAAAGAGACATTTCTCTAACACACATGAAAGATTCTAAGAATATTTTAAGGTCATACTGTAAATGGAAATTGACTCACATTTTTTAAAAAGTAATTGAGTAGTTCATAAAAGTTGAAATAGACTTTTTAGCTCTTGGAATATTCCCTGTGAAACTGGACAGACTGATGAGAAAGAGAGATTAAAACTCCCTTCTACAGTGAAAGTCAATGAAACTTTTAAGTAGGTGAAACAAACATGTACTAGTGCATGCACATCTATCAGTAGATTATACATTTGCAAACTGCCGAAACAATTGAAAGAAAAACAGTCAGTTTCACATCCAGCCAAGACAGAAAACTGTATGTTTTCCTCCTTTCATGAAATCAGGTGAAAGTGAGATCATAAAAACTTAGTGATTTGAGCTAGCAGCAGTCACTTCAACTGAACTTCAGAAGCACTAACACAGGCTCACAGATCTTTTCAACTTCTTTCTTGAAAGTGAGAGTGAAGATACAGTAGAGAAATGTAAAAGAGCAAAACTTCTAGTTGAGATTAAAGCAACTAACCTTAGCAAGACGAATTTTAAATTACAGACTAGAAATTAAATTACAAATTTCTCTCTGTAAGAGAAATAATGAAACAATTCATTGAGGTAGATACTTGCACAGACTTCCTTCAAGTATTGACATAATCAGCAGATATGTCTGACTTCTGTGGCTCGTGTTTCCACCACCAAGCAATAGGTGTGATGGCAGCAGTGCCAGGCTTCAAGTACCCCAGAGAGTGGAAAGATGAAACTAGAGGATTTCCCACATTAAAAAATAATTTTTCTACAGTAAGACACACAATATTTTGTAAGTTTTAAAGACCTATTTCACCATCCTGTGCTGAAGCAAGGTCAGGCATATTTAATTGGATTTTTGACTTACCAGATTGTAAACCTTGGGTGAATTGTTCATTATAGGTGACACCTTATGCTTGCCTGTCTTGGAATATTGTTAATAGACAAACTAAATCTCCTTCATTGCAAATACCTGCTATTGTCATTTGCAATCATTTTGCAGAATGGAAAGACTCACATTATGTGTCAGTTGTGTCTGTTCTAAACGGAACCACTTATTAAGTCTTGGTGGAGAACTCTAAAACATCTCTGTTCCCTCTTCAGTTACCTGGCTTTTGTGAGACACTGTCCAAGCTGAGAACTTATAGGCCCAGGATATTGAATATATCACTCTTGAAAATTGCTCTAGACAGACCACTGCAAAGCAAGAGCAGGCAGTAACCTTGCTGGATTTTTTCTTATGTCTAACTGGTGAAATGAAAGAAATAAAAAATCTAACCTAAAGTGTGTTTAATTTAACACAGATCTAAAGTTCCAAAGTAATTTGTTAGGGGGAAAAAATTAAGTACTTAATTTCAGCAAAGTCAAAATATATTTCAGCAGATGCATTCAACATTAAAACTAATTAATTATTAGAATGACCCAAGAATAAAAAAAATACCCATGCCAGTTAGAGTATTTTGATATTTTTCCTTTTGTTTTCCTTTGTAAATGATGACAAATGCTGACAAAACAGCATTTTCCAGTAGAAATGTTGCACTGATTTCTTTCAACCATCTTAACGTGATTGTGACAGATTGCACAATATAAAAAGCAATTCTATCAGCAAAACATACTTTACACATTACACCCACTATTTTCCCCTTTTAAAGCATCTGTCACTGCTTTTAAAGGTCACATATTTCATGTTTCAGTGTGCGGGGAGAAAAAATATTTCCTCTTAACTTGAGAGATTAGCAAGGATGCTATACCAGCTTTGTTGTGCACTGGATAATTTCATTTATTATTCTTACTGTGACATAGTGCCTGGAACTCATTTTTGCGCAAAGAAAGACTTTCTTGTGTAAAAATTTTGTACTGCAATAATGGAAAAAAAACCCAAAAAGATTATTTAAAAGAATAGGGTCTGATGTTTTGTTTCCACCAATTAAAGTATCTTTCTCCTTTTTCCTGTAGTACTACTGTGAAGCAAGTATGACAAGAGAAAAGATCAAATCCTGTTTCTAATGTTGTGAGAAAAATGCCTCTCCCCAATACCAGGCATATTAAAATTCTGCCAGTCCTTGTATTATAGCCCCAAAAAATATAAGGGTGAGCTGTAGGATAAACTTGCTTATGTCCGACAGCTACAGCAAAAAAATACTCAAAATGAAGGATTTAAGAAGGGCACAGGTTTAGGAAAAAAATAAACAGGAGAAAAAAGTCCAAGCAAACGATGTGAAAAAAGGACAAGAAAAATAAATTGCATGGAAACAACAATGATCACTACACCTTTGCATTGTATTCAAAGCTCTGGCCAAGTTCAATGGAGAGACACAGGTGGGTTTAGAGATACTGTATGCTACTGACTAATTTAAACAGAGGAATCTCATTCTTATAATTTTCAGTTCTACAGAAGTTCAGGTAACATATCATTGCTGGAAGAAAAGAGAGAGCTTTTCTTGTTAAATATATCTTTTAATACACAGTCATGGTTTGCAAAAAATCGAGCTCAAAAACAAAAGTTACAGAAATAAATTTATTTCTCAATGAATTTAAGTAGTTAATGGTCATGACAAGCTACGTTTACTGGAAAGATATAAAATAAAGGGTCTCATGTTCTCCTAAGGGTGTTAAAAAGGTCATCTTTGTACTGCTGGTCCAGAACAGAACAGGTACTACAGCCTAGCTTACTTTTTTATGTCAAGTGCTGTCAAAGTTATTCACTGTCATTTTTTGCAGTAAAGATTTTTATAGTTTTTTATGCAGGCTTGCCTGAGCTACTCCAACAGTTTTTCCCCAAAATTCAATAGGAAGAAATAAAATAAAATTTCAAAGAAAATATTTTAAATGGTCCACATATAAATCAATTTTGTTCTTTAAGAGATGGTATTTTGAATTTTGTCAACTCTAGATGTATTTCCTAATCCATTATCCTCCTATGTAAACTTTTACTCTTTTGATGTTCTTATGGCTCTTCCTCTCCAAGGCTCTTCACTGACAAATTTGAAATGTGAAGATCATGTAAGAATTTCAAAACAGATTAGTACTTTTGATGAGAAGTGAGGTTACATGAATATCCATTTGAAGACTGTATGCTTTAAGGGTCTTGTTTAATTGAACACGCGGTCAAATCTTAGCCAGTTTCCAGATGTCCACCCAGCTGCTCTCACACTTTTTCCTCAACAAGACACACGGAGAAAATAAAGGAAAAAGCTTGTGTGTTGAAATAGAGACAGGAAGATCTCTTCCCAGTTACCACCATGGGCAGAACAAGCTTGAGTTGAAGAAACTTATTTTAATTCATTGCAAATTAAAACCAGATTTGGATAGTGTGTGGGGGGGAAGACAAATACAGAAACAAGACTCTCCCTACATCCCTCTTCTTCCCAAGCTCCACTACTTGCCAACAGTCCTGACTCGACTAATTCCTCCTGATGAGCATTGCAAGGCCGGCGGTGAGTCCATAGCAGCTCTTCCCTGCTGTTTCTTACTCACTCTCCTCCCGAGCTCCAGTCTGGGGTCTTGCTCGTACTTCAGGATAAGCTTGCTCCAGCGTTGGCTCTCCATGGGCTGCAGCTCCCCTCCGGGCACATCCACCTGCCCCGCCGGGGTCTCTCCCAGGCCGCAGGGCCATCCCTGCCGGGTCTCTCCTGCCCCGTCCCTGCTCCCGCTGTCCCCTCGGGCTCGCAGGGCTGTTTCCCGCTCGGTTCCCCTGGCTCAGCCCTGGCTGCCGGGCAGGGTTTTGCCCTCCCTTGCCTGGGCTTTCCCCGGGGCTCTCGCCCGCCCGCCCGTGGCTGAGGGGCTCAGCCGTGCCCTGCGCTGGGGCCGCTGCAGCCGCTGGCACCGCCTGGGGCCGCCCGGGGCAGCCTCGGCACTGCCCTGACACAGACCCGGCATTGCCCTGGCACAGCCCTGGCACTGCCCCGGCACAGCCCGGCGCTGCTGGTGCTGCAGCGGGCACCCCCGCCGGGAGCAGAAATTGTTTGGGAATCCAGGTGTTTGCTGTGGATCAAAAGCTGCAGTTTTAGAAAGTCATGACATTTAAAATATGACACTTTTTAATGTTTCATTAGCTTCAGCTCTTAAAATTTCATTTAATGTGGTCCATTTACCTGCTATTAAAACCCATTCAGTATGCTTACACCTTATTAAACGTCCAGCATTGGGAAAACGTTCAGTGCATTCTGGAAGTCAGCACAAAGCAATGAGGCCAACCAGTTTTCAATGCATATTTTAAAATAATCTGTTTTTCTTACTCAGGAGAACCTAGTGTCAGTCTAAGATGCATTACTTCCATTTTCTGTCTTGGAAAATTCACTGTGATTAGAGTTATGGACTTTGGCACAAAAGACAGAAAATTACTTTCATGGGCATTCTATTTTATAAGCACATAGACCAGAATGTCCTCATCTTGAACTGAGTCAATACAAATTCATTGCCTAGAATACAGCAATTCAATGCATCTTTTATTTCTGATGTATGCCTTTGGTAGTTTAATTTTCCTTGAACTTAATTTGGCTGGATGCTTCCAAATGTTTTCTGTGTAGTGTTCTGAGCTCCTAGTTCTTCTTAATGATGGAAAGATGGAGGGGCAGCATGAACACATAAAATTTGCACTAGGCATTTGGGGGTTGATATTGAAATGTTAGGTGGGGGACATTTTAGCAGAACCTGAGTTTACCTAGTCTGAGAAGAGGTTTACCTGGAAGAATTGCTTGTCTTCACTCTTTTGCCTTACCTTCCTAATAAGATTGGTAAAGTGCAATTCAGTGATATGGTTATAAACATGCTTACTGGCACTCACAGAAAGTATGGATTTTCTTTTGGTAGTGAAGCTGTAGGTCTCAGAGAAGAGACCAGAGAAGAGACCTGCAACTACAGCCAGAAACACTTCACTGGTTTCATATTTTTCAGATTCTGTGTCTTTTCTTCTGAGGAGAACTTCTTCCCCAGCAAGAGCTAGACAATATTTCCTATTCCAAACAATCAAGACTCTAAGAAAATGTGATTATTTTTCCTTCCCCTAATATCTTCTACAAAACCAGAATTAGTTTAAATGTCATTTATATAAGCGCAGCATTCGCTTATAGCAGATTGCAACTGAACAACTCAAACAGATTGTCCTCTAACTGTCTGATATAAGTTTAATATCCAGTTCTACTTGGCTGCTTCCACTACCAAATGAGAGCTAAGTGTAGATTTATGTGAATGTAACAAGTCATTATTGCTTTCTTCTTAGCCATTTGTACTTTATGGATAGTCAGTTCATGCACTGTCATCATCTCATTATCTTATGTTTATTTTACTGCCCATGACAGAAATTCTTATATTCATTTTTAAAATACATAAAGGCATATTACATCCACCATGTAAGATTTTCCTCATATCTTAGTTACGGAGATTTAATAGCATCTTTCTTTCAGCCATGTATAGGTTGAAATCACAAGATATCTTCACACAGTTTTTAACTCAATCCCCTCATTGAAGCTGCATGCACTTGTCTTTAACAGATGCATTTATTTACCTTTTATCTCTAGGCTGAAACACATATTTATGTGTTCAGGCACTAATTCTGCATCAGTATGAACCTGAATTTGTAAGTGATGGAAGTCATAGGTGGAGACTAAAATTGTGCCAGGTAGTGGGGGGCACACTGATGCCTTAAGTTTTAGCTTTCATATTTTTCAGATTCTGTGCTGCCTAGGGATGTAGCTCCGAGCTTCATATTAAGTGTTAGTAAGTTCTCTTCACAGGATAGGTGGACAAAACAATCCTTTTCCAGCTTGAAATCAAGGACAACCATTGCAAGATTCCGGCCAAAAGGTATAAACAATGGGGAA
>VWZV01015133.1:59218-78480 GCA_013397155.1 Irena cyanogastra
CGTGTTCTGTAGAGACTATTTTTGTACTTGACTTTTTTTCCATACAAGTATAGGACATGTGTTCATTATTTTTTTTTTTTTTTTTGACTGACAAGGTCTTCTTTTCTTTTTTTTTTTTTGTCCTATGTGAGGTCAATGAAGTTCCTGAATAATTAGTAAAGTTTAGTAAAGTGTTAGCAATAGCAAATCTGTTATGAATTAAATAATGCATTCCAAAATGCCTGTTCCTGTAGCGGTATAGCAAATGTGAAGCTCCCATGACACCGCAACAAAAAAAAACATGTCAAAGAAGTATGTTGAGTTTGCTTGGCAAAGTTTTAGTAGCAGGGGAGCTAGAGACATGGATTCTGTGAAAAGTTGTCAGAAGCTTCTCCTATGTCCAATGGAGACAATACCAATGGGCTCCAAGACAAACTCACTGCTGGCCAAGGCTGAGCCTGTCAGGGATGGTGATAGTGTCTCTGGGACAAGATATTTAAGAAGCAAAAGAAAAAAATGTTACATCTCAGAAGAATATTGTAGCCAGAGGAAAAAGGAGTGAGAATTTGTGAGGGAAATGACCTTGCAGACACCAAGTGAACAAGGAAGGGGAGGAGCTGTTTCATGTGCTGGAGCTGAGATTCTTCTGCAAACTGTGGTGCAAAACATGGTGAGGCAGCTGTGCCCCTCCCATCCATAGAGGTCCATGGTGGAGCAGAGATCCATCTGCAGCCCATAGAGCAGGAAGATGCCTGAAGGAGGCTGGAAATTTGTAGGAAATCCATGCTGGAGTAGGCTCCTGGCAGGACCCATGGCCCTGTGGATAAAGAAACCCATGCAGGAACAGGTTTTCTTGGAAGGACTTGAGACCCCATGGGGGAACCACACTGAAGCAGGCTGTTCCTGAAGGACTCCATGGGATTCTCACACCTCCACTGGGGAGAGAGACCTGTGGAAGGGACCCATGATGGAGCACTTAATGAAGAACTGCAGCTCATGGGAGGGGCCCTGCATTGGGAATGGGGAGAGACTTCTCTCCCTGAAGGAGCCAAAAGTGGCAGAAAAACTGTGATGAACTGACTGTGAGCTCCATTCTTCAGCTCCCCTTGACACAAGGGGAGAGGAAATACTGAATCAGGATTAAAGATGAGTCCAAGAAGAAAGGAGTGTTCTAACATTTAGTTTTATTTCTCATTTTCCTACTCTGTTTTGATTGGTAGTTAATTAACATATTTTCCTCAAGTTGAGTCCTGTGGCAGTAACCAGTGAGTGATCTTCCCCTGTCCTTGTCTTGATCCATGAACATTTCATTGTATTTTCTCTGCCCTATCCAGAGGAGGAGGGGAGTGAAAGAGAAGCATTGGTGGGCACCGATGTCCAGCCAATGTGAAACCACCTCAAGAAGTTAGGGAGGGAGTTCTTCAAAATGAGTTTCAGTGACTTATTAGTCAGTCTGTGCTTCTTTTCAACATCTTTGCCTTGTCAATTTTTTGCCTCTTAGAGCTCCCCAAATTCATTTGATGCAAGCTTTTAAATTCTATATTTACTTTGTGGGAACAGAGCAATACTTTGGGAAAAAAAAAAAACAAAACCAAACAACAAAACTGATTAAATATAAGTTGAGTTTCAAAAATCTGCTCAACGTCCCGTCACCTATTTATTGAGAGACTGAAAGTTCTGTGTACCAACCAGACTGTTGGAGTAAAAGCAAGTCTGTGTAGTCTAATATACTTGCAGTGGACTTCCACTGGTAGGTAAAGCTTTGACATAGTGAAAGAAATTCAAAAGTTTCAAGGATACAAAAGCTCTTAAATTCCTCAGAAGTTTAAGAAAGCAATATGAATGATTCTAGCCAACTCACATATTTTTTGTGTTTATCTAGGTTCTGCCACACTCTAACAAAAATATATGCCCTCCTTTTTCGGAACTTCTGCTGAACCAAAGAATATTCAGATAAAAAACAATTCCTATCAAAATGCTCTTCTCCTAAATTTTATTTATCAATCATAGGAAAGAAATTTCTCTGTAGGTATATTCTATAGTTCCTGTGTATCCAACAAGCATATATTAAAAATAACACCAATATTGGGTAAAGTATATTTTAATTTTAATGATCTTTACTGATCTTCCCTAAGTCATGGATATGGGATAAATAGCTCATGGGGAAGTCAATGATAGTTTTTTTTTTCTCTATGAAAGCAAGAAATATGCCCACAGTACAAAGATAATCTTACCAAATGAAATGGTTTTTTCCTGCATACTGACACACAATTGAAGTTTCTGGTTTCTCTTTTGTTTTAAAATGGCCCAAATGAACGTCTTAACATGAATATGCTTTTCATTAATAACTATGGAGAATTTCATAAAGTGGGTTTTTTTTGTTCAGATTTAACAGCACGTTTAGGTGGGAATGGACATTGCTGTAAGAAACCCAGAGAATTATCAGATGCTGTCTTTTTGAGATTAGAAGTAAGATACTGTGGAATGCTGAGCAAACGAACAAAATATAAGTATTCAGGTTTTTAATAACCCAAATGAGAAACTAGGACTTTAACTATCCAGTGGGAATCGTGGCTATAAGAAGGATATGACCACTGACAAAAATATTTGGGCAGAAATATCTTGTATTTCAATTTAATTATATAATGATATCATTAGCAAATAAAAAATAAATAAATGTACAAAATGAAGAGAATTTATAGCTTTCCTCAGGAGAAGCAAAGGCAGTATATGTTAATTTGAAGAAAATTTACTAATTAAAAGTGTACAGTTGCTAGCATGTAACAGAACAATTCTTATTCTAGGTATTAGAGGTCAATGATACTTTCCCAAACATTAGTTATTTAAGACATTGACATGGCATTTAAAGATTCTCAGATAGAAGGAGCTAATACATGTGAAAATTGCTCATACAGAAACAAGAGCAAACATTTAATTTAGCGGAGGTTTTTTATGCAGTTATAGAACATAATTTGCCTGGAATTTCAGTATTATGGTAAGGGGAAACTGTTAAAGCCAACTTGTCTTCATTTCTATATCTAGCAATCTTCTCCCTCTTTTCTGTTTCTCTTCCTCTCCTCAATATACTTTGTCTTCCATTTAAAGCAGCCATCTGCTAAAATTACTGATTATATTACTTAATTATGCAGCATTTGACTATATTTCTATCATTACACTGTCTTCCATTAAGTGTTATGTTTGTGGCTAATGACATCTTTTTCTTATGTGTCGACAGCTCATTTTGTCAGATATATTGTGCAATACCTCAATATCTTACTAATAGTGTATCTACTACTAAGATTAATAATTCTTAGACAAAGCTGTTCACAGAAACATAGAAAAATGCCACTGTCCATAATAACAAACTCGTAGTTACAGAATTATCCTAATTATACTTAGTTTCATTAAACTAGCTGTGAATAAATTACAAATTCAGGGCGCATCTGTGTTAAAATATGGCATGAAATTGATCTTAGATTCTATCATGATGTGTTCAGTTTTTACAAAGATCATACACTGAACTGTTCCCCTGAAAGCAGTAGTAGAAAAATGCAAATATTTTTATGGGAGTTCACCTGCAAATTTGCTCACCTGAAACATAAATAAGTGCTTTGATAAAAGCCCTTTTCTTTCACTATATAAATAATATCTGTGTCTCATGTGCATTTATGTGTCTCTTCCCTATACAAATTCAAGCATTTCTATATTTTTGAATGCATTTAAAATGATGGCACATCTGTGTGGTGAAATACTGGTGTGGTGTGGGATTTTCTTTTTCCTTTCCTTTCCTTTCCTTTCCTTTCCTTTCCTTTCCTTTCCTTTCCTTTCCTTTCCTTTCCTTTCCTTTCCTTTCCTTTCCTTTCCTTTCCTTTCCTTTCCTTTCCCTTTTCCTCTTCCTCTTCCTCTTCCTTTTTCCTTTCTGGAAAGAAAGCTTGTAGAAGTGAATGATCCCTGGGCTACAGAACATCTGAGTCTTAGGTATCAATATCCAGGACAGAAACCTGAATTATGTTAACACAGAGATAGATGTCTCAGCATGGATTTCATGAGAAGCAAGAGCCAGCTGGTATCTGCACATTCCCTAAGTAATAATTTTTCACCTGTCTTTAGCTGGTTAATGCAGAAGTTCTGAGGATTTATCACAATGTCATCTCTCATGCCTCACTAGACACCATGGGGATGTATATTCCATGTGGGATACATGGTCTAGGAGTTGTCTACTATTTTAATTTAGTCCAAAGAACACACCTTGGCTTGTCTTTCTTCAAATACGACAAGGGAAATTTTCCCTTCTTTTTTTTTTTTTTTTCAACTGTGTATTGGTCAGAGACTTGGCCAGGCAGTAGGAGATCCAGGTTTAATTTCCTGCTTGCACAAAGAACTTCAAACCCATTCTGTTATTTCCCAGGAAAGACACTTACCTTACAGACAGTTCAGCCCTTCTGAGGCTATGTAACTAGGCAGAAGAGAATGAAAAAAATTAATTAGGCCAGAGAGAGGAAAAAAACATTCACAGTGCTTTAGAGGGCTGACTTGGGCATGCAAAATGAATCTATGGGATGAATATGAAGAAAGATTTGCATGCAACTTTCTACTGTGTGAAGGAACCATAATANTGAAGGAACCATAATATATACAATCTGAAATGAAAAACTGCTGGACACTTGAGATGATGAAAATTTTAAGAAATGTTCTCTGTGCTATTCTAAACTCTTCTATTCATGTGCTTTCCCAACTGTATTCCAACAAAGCACATCATTTTTGTAGGCAATGATGCCCACATGGAAAAAAAGTTGTCTCTGACCCCTGCATTATCAGTTGCAAATTTACGTTTCTGGAAGTATGGAAAGATATGCACTTACCATTATGATTCTAGAGAAAATTACCCACTCCAAAGTAGTCAAAAAACTTACAAAGGGTTTATAAAGGTTAAAGTAGTGGAATTGAAAGAAAAGGATGCTTAATGTACTTATACTGCCATCAGTTTCAAATCATTCCTCTTTCCTTTTCTATTCAGATTACAAGCTTATTTTCTAACATGGTCAGTCTCAGTAATGTTCCCAGCCTGTGCAGGAGAGATTTCTGCATTAGAGGGATGTTAGCTTTTATATCCATCCTTTTTCTTGGATTAAATGCCTTTAAATTCCAGTTTTCTACGTAGGTTATTGGTTCCTGAGGTGCATCAATGCTCTCACTTCCACATTATTATCTACCCTCAACTCTTTGAATATTAGTATTTCTTTGTCAGACCAAATGCTGTCTTCTGCTTGATGGTTTTTGACAAACCTAACAGCTACTGGTGACTGAGAGCAGTTCGCCTCAGTCAGTTCAACTGAGACATGCATGCTGCAAAATAAAGGTTTATTCACAGCCAGATAGCATTTTTTTCTGAGGTGGGAAAACTTAACAGAACATAACCCTTTACTTTGGTAATGACTTTGGCAAATTTATACTTTGAATAATGGCTCCATGAAAAATTTCTAACCATTGCTGTCAACAGCTAGACCTATACATTGTAGATCATTAGTTTTTATTTCTTCTTTTTAAATTTATTTCTATAATCATAACATACAATAGCTATAGCCCTGGATTGCAGAACTCAGGTATTGCATCAGCAAAGACAATTCATGTAGATATTTTGCTGTCTAAATAGAGGTGGCTGAAGTACAGACCAATAGAGATCACACAGGACAAAGGAAAAAAAATCCTAACAAACATGCATTTGGTCAGCTTCTACATGATTAAAGAAGGTACAGTCATAGCACAAGATTGCAAATGTAGCTGCTGAAGTTGTTTAAGGAAAGGCAGCCTGCTTGCTGTTCATTCTATAGGATGGCTGAAACCTACGGGTTGTGAGAGGGTTTAACAGTTCTTCCCTGAAGAAGGTGAAAATGCCATTTCTGCCATCTCCTTCAGCCTTAGCTTGGAACCACATGAGTCGGCCTTCCTCTTTCAGTCTGACATCTGCCAGAATACAAACGAACTGTTCAGTTGACTTGTCTGATGGAGAACTGGTCTGTGTTGCCAGGTGGCTTTTTTGTCATTTCAGCAGATGAAAGAGGTCAATGCAAGAGAGAGAAGAGCAATGTGACTTGTGATCAGGCAGAAAGCAAAGGCAATGACTACAGAACTTCTAGAATGAAAAATCAGCCTAGCCCAGATTTTATTTGGGTTCTAAAATTCTAAAGAGAATTTTCAGTTTCCTGTTAGAACAACAGGAAAATATTTTTCAAAAAATCCGAATGTCCCTGCAAAAAAAATCCCAAAAACTAGCCCAGAAAAAAAAACCCAAAGAAATCACCCCAAACCAACCAACCAATCAAAAAAAAAAAACAAAAAAAACCCCAAAAATAACCAAAAAACAAACACATAAAAAATCCCCTAACAAGCCACCAAATCCCCCAATTTAGTTTGCTTTAGTCATGAATCCAGCTATGTCCAAGCATTTCAGATGAAACAGAAGTGCAAGAGAAGTGCAGGAGAATTTGATATCTTAAAATTAGTAATCTTCTATGTTGTGAACACCTATGATTTCACAGAGTACTGAGCAATCACAGCAATTCTGTGTACAGGGAGCAAGGATATTATTAATGCCTAAACTTTTGTTGTCACCTACATCCTTGTTCTTTCCCATCTTTTTGTAATCTTTCTGTAACTGAAAAATCAGAAAGTACACATGATCTTTTTTTTTTGCACAATGAGAAGGGGAAATTGGAGTAACAAGACAGAGCTACTTTTCTCCCTTTGCTTTTCTATACAGAAACTCTATGACTTCCCATAGATATCTCTAGTTTTGTCATACCTGTTATTTGATTGTGAAAGTCAGCTCAACTTCTTTTTATTTTATGGCAGTGACTTCAGACAGTTTTGGTTATATCAGGGCTGACAAAGATCATTAAAAAATTCCTCTAAATATTCTGTGGTGTGCTGCAATGCATGCAAAACAAACACATGAGTCTTATGGGACAGTCACTTTAAAACCTTATAGTTTATTTTTAAATATCATCAAGGAAATAAAAATAAAACATGAAAAAATTTCAAGAGAATGAATACTTTTATAAATTTTGAAAAGGCTTTGTTATGAAACTCATCTTCCGAATACTAGAGGCAATTTTCATTTGTTTTATTTCTATAGCTCTGTAAAAGTATTGCTGCGCAATGAATGCCATAACTGGAAAGCAAAGATTGGCGACTCTTCCTACTGTGAGTACCCCAGAGGTTACACAAAGTAAGAAACCTTGCTACAGACAAAGTCTATAAAACCAGCCCATAGACACTCCATCCTATTTACACACAAGTTTTTTTTGGTTGTCAATGTCTCTAGTTGAAACATTTTGCTTATAAGCAATGAGTATTTTGTAGACTTCATTCTGAAAACATTCTTTGCCCCACGGCAGTCATTGATGATTGTTATGTGGCAGTTGAAGCAAATATGCACCTGAAATAGCCAGTTAGAATTGTTTTTAAGATACCAAGAGAAAAAGAAAGCGTTAACCTTCTATTTCCATGTCAGTCAGGCAATGCAATGTAGTTTAGATTTGGTTTTTATCTTCTTGCTTATTTCAGTAGATTTCCTCTTAAAGCTGAAGTCCATCTACAGTTGTTCAGTTTCATCTAAATAGTCATCTTGAAATAATTGAATCTAAATAGTCATCTTGAAACAAGTGAATATGAAATGGGAATATGACAATCTTCATAGCAAGTTGAAAACCAAACAGTGCTCTCTTACATTTTGATCTGAAGTCTGAAATGAGGCATTGAGATCCCAGCCTGAGAAATGCTAACTTTTGAAATGATGGGCAGTATTTAGTGTATTGTAGAAATAAGCCCCAAGTTTAAATCAAGGTATTGAAAAGAACAGGTGCTGACCTACATTACAGAAGGAAGATTGAAAAGAAATATGTGTAAGTGAAATGTGACAATTTTTATAAAGCACAGCGAGAAAAATGCTAATCATTACAGTGTAGCAAGCAAGATGCAGATTTCTTGAGGACACTACAGTGACAACTGTTGATTTTTTGTTATTTGACATTTTCAGTAATGACCTGGAAGACCAAATAAGCAACATTTTTAGCTAATACTTTGTCAAGTGATAGAGAAACTGATAAGAGTAGAGGAATGTTGTGAATGAGCAAGAAAATAACAATGAGAGCCAACTGGGAAAATTTTCCACATAGATAAGGGTTAGAAGCAAACTCTAGATGACTCCAAAAATAATGCAGATCAAGGTTGCAGTAGACACTTTGTAATGAAGCTTTCACCTATGTGAAAAGAAACTGGAAGTTTTTATTTTTGCCTTCATATGCATGAAAACATGGTAATAAGTCTATTTATGTGACTTTGATATGAATGTACATAGAATATTCTACTTGGTTGTTGTTATTTTTCTTTACCAGACAGGTGTTGACAGATAAGAATTTAAATTAAATTGCAGCAGATCATATAATAAGGAAGGGGGTGGAATTATGTGTTGCTTGGCTAAGCAATGCCTAAGGGCAGGAAATAGCATAACAATAGATGTGTGGGAAAAATGAAAAAAAAAATTAGAACAGCATTTTATTAAACATGATAACCAAGAGAAATGGCTATAGAAAGCAAAGCACTGGCTAAATCAGCAACACATTTTTCTGAGTCTGGGAGAAGTTTTACACTAACATATTTTCTTAAGAGAAGTGGTGTATTCATTTGCCCCCAAAAAATCCAAAATGTGTCATTGAAAAAAACCCACATCTGCATTAGAATCACAGAATATACTATTTTTCCTTGAATCCCTGATTTTTTAGATTTATATCTGTTTCCATAAGTGACTGTACCATTTTCTTCACTTACAAATTTAGTTAGTATGATGGACGAATGAATACTGGTAAATGAAAAGCATAGAACATCTTGAAGAAAAAAAATCATAATTTATTTTAAACCAGAAACTTCTTCTAGTCAGATCTTGATCACCATAATTCAGTGATGGAGAGGATCATAATTCTCATTACAGTGAGTGTTTAAAAACTTCAGACATTTTCAAAGGGTCAATAACCATACATTTCTTTAGCATTAAAGGGCCTTTTCACTGGGTTGTTTGAGATATTTGTATAAAGTGTTTTAATACCCTTCACCTTGAAGGTTACTGGGGAAGAAAATGGAATTCCATGACTAAAACTAAAACGTAATGATAAAGCATATTGAGGCTGATCCTTAAACCCTTATTATCTTTGGTCTCTAATTATCTATTTGTACACTAGAATTGTACAAATTGCATTTCTTGATGCTATTAATACAGCTAAAGTGATACAACTACTTCTGGAATAGAGACAATTTCTTTGGTTCACAGTTTCTTCAAGATTAGTAATTATTTTCATCTGGAAAACAATTATAGTTCTAGGAAAAAAAAATGTAGGTGTGATTGAGGGACCTGTAACAACATTCTGGAGCTATAGGCCATTCAGAGTTGTCCAGGATTCACCCAAATTACCAGGTCCATTGCATTACCTAGAAGAAAATTGTAATGAGCATGGACAGAATGACAGAATATTTCACAGTGAGTGTACTCACAAAACAGGATGTCTGCTTCAATGAGAAAATGTTTTCATGCATGGTCAGGAAAGACAGGAGGCTGCATCCATTGAGGAATAGAGATGTGCCATGACAGAGAAGAGGTGAAAAGTTGCAAAATACAACCCTGGTATACAATTAGGAAATTAAATACCCTTATGCAGGGAAGGAGCTGTTTGACTGATTCAGACAGAACTTCCTAGAATGTTCTTTAACTCTGGGAACCCAGTGATCTTCAGTCACAAATTCTTGTCCCATTCTGACCTCTGTGTTTTGCATAACTACAGGAAAAGAAGAGAGGAACTGATCAAGCTGAGAAAACAATCTTCCTGTTTTTACTTACTCTTCCTGATGACAAGTAGGACAACTTTTTCCTCCCAGTAAACAGTAAATTAACTGAAAAAAAGAAAGTTAAAAAGAAAGAAGGACTACAAAAATACACATTTAAAACAAGCCTCAGGTCTCAGAAAAAAAAAAAGTTTATTTTCTTTCTTTTTGGCTTTTTGTAAGTTTCACTTTAAAATACAGGAGTATAGATGTGTTTAGAGTTGATATCCTTCAAGGAAATTACTTTGAAAACTTATGTAAATTGAAAAAAAGATTTATCAAAGTTAGCAAACAAAGTATTCCATTACAAGGCAAACAACATATTTTGGTTAACTAAAAATATTTATGACTTTTCTTCACTGAAGAACAAAATCTGATTAAAACCAAAATCACTTCTGAATTTTTTCCTTTTGTGTTCCTTTTCCCCTTAAAATCCTAAGAACTCTGGTGGGTTTCTTTCAGTTGAACTGTAACACCTGCACAGAGAACATTCTGAAAATACTCTTCCCTTTTAAAGAAGTCAAGTAATTTAATTTTCACTGATCTAAGAGGCAACTGGTGATATTTTGAATTTCTCAGGATTAGGGTGATTTGCTGATTCTTTGTGTAAGACAGAGTTTTTTTTATTCAGTTCACGTGTTTTACAAATAAGGGGAAGACATTGATTGGATCAAATCTGTTCAGAGTAGTCTTTACTAATATAAGGTTTGATTAATCTTCAAGTGTAGATTTTACCTAAAGAAATCCTCTTCTTTGATTAAAAAAAAGAAACAAATATAAAAAATTGCTTTCTACAATGGTGTGACTGAAAACACATGGCATGTAATGCCTTGAAATATTGCTGCTTAAAGCATTATATGATTTCAGTTCTTTGCTTGTGCACTTGCTATGCTACTAAGGAAATGTTCTGTGAGGAACNTTTTATATAAATAAAATATATATATATAAATATGTAAGAGTCTTTATGTAAATTGTATGTCTGTGTCATGGACATAGTAAAGTGTCATGGACACTAGTAAAGTCTATTGAAAGAATTCAATGGATGCTCTTAGACCTTGGGACATGGTATGAAGCCAGGTCTTTCTTGTAAGCCTTGAAATTGTGAATGTACATATCAGATAGGTTTTGAAGTGTTAAGTGTCTGAAAAGTTCTTTTTACACTGCTGGTACTTCTTATGGGTTGTTGAGAAAATACTGAGAGTTCCACAACCTATGATGTAGTTTTGGAAAGACAAAAGGGTTTGTCTGGATTTCAGAGACAAAAATTATGTGAGGCTGTCAATGGAGAACTTGAATTAAAACCTTTTTTTAAGAAATCAGGAGTGATGAGTGCTTAATTCATAGACTAGTACTTCTGACTTATGAACACGCTTGGAATGCAAGGAGCTGGATGTACTTTAGCTCTCTACTCCCCCAAGACACTTCTAGGTAGCTAAAATGAACTGCATGAGTAAAGTTCATGGCCTTCAGAAAAGAGCTCAGACATTCTGTTTTTTTTTCAGATCAAGCCCTGCTTACTTCAGCTCAGATAAATATAGTTTACATTTATGCATTACCTTTAAAATAAAAACCACTAAATTTCCATCTAGAAAAGATTTGAACTGCACTGAACTATACATATATAGTCATTTTATCTAAAGATCGTTTTAATCTATAAATTTTGCAAGAGACTGATTGATAGCTAAATATAACCCATCATATGGGAACTGTTGTCCAAATTTGCCAAGATTCATAGTTCACAGCCTGTCATGGTCTTATATTGAACCTAGGTATTTCTTCTGCAATTTTCAGTTCTGTCAAGTTACACATTCAAGGCAGATTGTGACTGTGACAGTGTCAATGCTGAAAACATTCCATTACGAGTGCACACCCTAAAAAGCCTTTTGATTTGTGTGAATAGAAAAAGAGATTTATTGGGATAGTGAAGTAACAGTAAGCATTGACGTTGACTGTAGCTTTCACAGGTTTTCACTTTCTCATGACTGCCTGAAGTAAGCAAACATGTTATTTGGAAAAGATCACAAAATACTTCTGTCATAATTTATAGGGAGAAAGTTGGGGACTTTTTTGTCAGTAAAGACTATGAAGCAGCAAGATGACTGCTTCAGAGGTATCAGAAAAATGTCATACCATCAGTTATAATAACTTTGTGGAATATTTGTTTGTCTCAGCAAGGCTGTAGGTTTCTTCTTTCTTAAAGACTAGCTGATAGTTCTCCACATCTCAATATTTCCTGTTGGGAAAGGAATAAAAATTCAGTTGAAATGTCCAGATTTCATCTCAAAGGTTAGTGATGCCTTGAACCACAGAGTAATTATACTTCTGAGAGCAATTCATTATTACACAGCTGAAAGGGAAATACTATATTGTTTCCTAACTATTGTCAAGGCATTAATGAAACTGTTGTTTTAGATATAGATAATTGCTCAATATTTGCAAAAACTAATGCTAATATTGATGTTGGGAGATACCATTCTGTCTAGAAAATAGTGAAATCTATTTTATTTCAGTTTTGTGATGAATTTAATTCCTAGTTCCAAATTTTTGAATGTACACTATAAAGGACTTATCATTTTGCATAGAATATTGCTTAATAGTAGTTCTCAATTGTTCTTCCATGTACGAGAGGAATTTCAGAAGATATTTCCTCCCCTCAAATTTAAACTTATGTAATTGCAGGGGGAGTTAAAATGCACATTGAAAATATATATATATGTATGAAAGAAAGATGGTGTTTCCTTTAAAAACCTCAGGCCTTCTCCCACTGTTATCATAGTTTTTCCTATGTTTCACCGGAAAGGATATTCACTCAATGTGTGTAATACTAGACCTAATGTCTTCAAAGACTTTTAAGAAAAAACATTTAGAAGCTTAGAACTTCTGTCAGATTTGGATGAAAGAGAATCTGTTTTAAAGAGAATACTAGCACAGCATTGAGTTAAAGCAGGGCTAAAAATGAGATTAGAATATTGTCTCTGTTGCTTGAGGTTTTCTGAAACAGACCTGGTCCAGAGCGTTTTATATCTTGATGCGTAAGTAGCTTTGGAGGGGGGTGGTGGAGGTGTTTGTGTGAAATTGTATGATCTCAAATAGAGTATAGTCCACGTTGGTATCAGCAAGGGCAAATAGTTCCCTAAGGGAAGGGGAGCCAGGAGTCCATAATGGTGCCATCAGCAGTGCCAGCAGTGGTGTCACCAGCAAGGGTCCCATCCTGCCCTGCCTGAGCAAGACAGAAAGGCCCATAGGGACAAGATATAATCTAGGTCAAGACAGAAAACTGAGTTGCCAAATTGAGATTAGATCTGCAAACAGCAACCAAGGTTAACCACTGTGCAGTGATCAGCTGGCCAATCAGAGTACTGAGGTCCTCAGTCTGCAGGACAGGTTCTGGATCAGCAAGGTAAATGGGCAGGCACAAGACTGACTGTGATGCAAACAGGGAGCAAAGATGAGAGCTTTAGCTTAAAACCAGATTCCGAAAGAAGGCAGGGTAGCTTCAGTAGGTGTTCCACTTTCACTAAGAGCAGCTTTATTCATGGTCACTGCCTGTGCTTTTTATAAATTGACCCTAATCCAAATCATCAAGAATGGGGAGATGAGCTCAGATCTCTGACAGAATAAAAATGTTGACCCCACATCTCCCAGGAGTCTGAAATTGGAACTATTTTAAAAAGAGGCCTGATCAATCATCACAGAGTTTTGCAGGTGTTTAAGGCCTAGCTTCAGGAGCAAGATGGAAGGGGAGATCTTACTGCTCAGAAATACCTCTCGCAGTTAAGGAAAAAGTTTCTTTTTTTTCTGCTCTTGGAGAAAATAGAGATTTAAAATGCATGTCTTTGTATCCTACTTTCTGCACTGTCAGTGAGCTAAGAATATATGAGGGAGTAATTCTCTAATATTGTAACTGTTGTAAGTAGTGGTGCGGGCATTGGAGATTTTTTTTTCTTTCTTTGGTTTTTTTAGGGTTTTTGTTTTATTTCATTTTGTTTTGTTTTGTTTGTTTGGGAGTTTTTAGTTGTTTTGTTCTGGGTTTTTTTTTTCTTATCAGGGAAGTCATGGTACTAAATTTAGGTTTTCTGCTTTCATTATAGTGCCAAGGTAATGCAGTTTTGAGTGCTGGAAGATTCATGTTCTTTCATTCATATAGTTCTTCATTAAAGAAAATAAGCAGGACTGGAGTTTATAAAGAAACAGTTTACTGTAAGATAATACTTGAGTCCATATTTGTTTCTTGCCCTAACTGAAGTGCCCTGCAGGGAAGAGCCCTTTACAAGAAAGGGATAATTCAGAAAACAACATTGTCAATTTCTACTTAGCCTGTGACTAACCCATGTGTTGCTGTTTCCCATAGAATGAGGAGGAAAGTCTCCAAATTCCAAAGAATCAGAAGGCATTTATTTTAACAATCCATTCCTTTTTTATAGTGTCTTTTGCTAACAGCTACTTGATTGGTTAATGACACAACGCCTCTCTACCACCATTGGATGAGATAGAGAGAACATATTTTGAAAACACACACAAGAAAAGAACAAACTAAAGTGAAAAACAGCACCTGTTATTTTGAGAACGCGAGATGCTTACAAACCTCTATCTATCTTTTCCTGAGAACAAGAAATGCCTACAGAACTGACCACTTTGAAGGCAAACTGTTTTTCCTTGGGAAAATTCAGGCCTGATGCTGGATCTCTCTAAGATTCACCAAATGTCAGCCCCACATCCACACACTAAAACAACTCAGTTGCATATTTGGACCTTCCTGTTAGGCTGCTTTGATTTTCCATTACATTTAAAATACTAATCTCAATGAAACTGATTTTATCCTGCCTGAGTGAAAAGCAGAGGAAGCACTGGTAGAAGGAAAGGAAAGGCAGCTAGAGGGTATCAGAGGTCCCTTATTAAACTTAGTGACACTAATGTGTACTCTCCCATGAGTACAATTAAAGCTAAAGTGAGATGGTGGCACGCTATATACTTTAGCAAAGAATTGGTTGATAGGCAAGAAATCATTTCAGCAAAATAATGAGAAAACTTTTCCTCTGAGATGTGCTGTGGAGCTAACATGCATAATTTTTCCTCTGTATCAGAAATCCTGCAATACTAATAGACCACAGGGGAAAAGAAAATCATTAAGTGACCAGGAACAAATCTTTGCCTATTTTGCAACATGATGAACAGAAAATAATCCTCTTTAACTGTGTCATAGTTGTTTTATTACACTGATAGTGTTATTAGTATGTTGAATAGTCTTAAATAATGTTATTTCATATTCAACTTATTGTGAAATTGTGACTTCTAGTCCAGTTATAAAATCAAACAAAATTATGTTGCAAATAAAAATGGAACAGGCATTGATACTCCAATACAGGTATTGTGAAAGGCCTCTCTGAGGCCCCCCTGAGTGGGGAAACCCCTAGTAAAAGGTCTGTGCTAGAATTGAGAGATGAAGGGGATCTTTTTTGGTCTTCAGATTGTGGTTTATTTCTTATCTTATCAAATCTTCTCCACACCACCTGCGCCAGGCTTAGCGTGGTGAAGAATACAGCGAAAAAGGTCACAAGATGTACAGTTAAAAGGTCTTTTAAAGCCATCTTGTCCAATTAACTCTAAAAATGTACCTTATTTCCACTCCTCTGCCAATAATTAACTGACTCTCTAACACACAACACCTGCATTATGACTTTCCCAAACCAATCACCCTGTGCCACCAACACCACAGAAGATGGAGTAGATGAAGAAGAAGAAGAAGGCAGGACAACGTCCAAAATTCTCCATTTTGCCCTCCATCTACCCCCAAACTAAAAACCTAAAAGTCTAAATTTTTCACCCAGTGATAACTACACTACAATCTACTCTACACACACATCATCCCAAAGCCTAGGGAGTCCTCTCCATGGATGGAAGTTAAAGGCACGGCTCTCAGGAGAATCAGGGTTTGTCAGAACAGACAGATAAACATTCCCTGTGCCCTGGGTTCCAACAAGGTATTCCACATTTTTTTTTTTTTTTCTGAAGAGCTTGTATGTAGAACAGCCCAAACTGGGTCATGTTTTTTATGCAGACAAATTACTTTAAAAAATAATATAAACAAATAATCCATTATATAGATATCCCTCACCTCCCCCTTTCCTCTTGCTTCTCTTCCTTAAATGTTTGCTTGTAGGGATTTTTGAATAGATTTATGTACGTATACATGCATAAATTTATATTAAAAATAAAATACACATATTAATACAATATAAATTAATAATTTTTAATTTCTTATTTCTGTGACAAAAAAATTCTTCCATAGCATTAAAAAAACTGAGTCATATAACAAAAGTGAAAGTGTTTATTTTTCATATTTATATTGGAATTAGTTAAAATTTACACTATATAATTAACTGATGAATGTTTCTTTCAGTCCATCCTTGTCGGAAAAGCTTAGGGACTCTAAATGTGAAAATTCATTCGATTATTTCATGATAGCTTTATGAAACAGAACAATTCTTCTGGTAGACCTAAAATTTTCATGACCCGCTCTCTCTTAGATTTTTTAAGGAACATTCAGGTGTCACTAGGGAAAGCATTGGAACTTATGCTGACTACCTCTTCTCCCAATCCTTTCCTTTCTTAGTCCAGGGAGCTACACATTTTCAGTGTAAGCACAATGCCATGTTGAAAGAAGCCTCACGCCTTTCCACAGACCTGGTCAGCTTTCAGTGAAGTCGAATTAGAGTGGGACAGCAATACACTTAAACTGAGATTTCAGAAAGGTGCTATGGCTCATGTTCAGCATCAGCTATGCACTTATTTGCATATTTCTAATAAATGGCAGCATTAGACACAGCAAAGTAGGGAGTTCTGCCAAGGTGAGTAGAACACTAGGCTGGTATACGATCTGCAGAGAGCATCACCATGCGAAGATCTCTTTGGAATTATGCACAAAATAAACAAATTTGTTCCAGATATAAAGAAAGCAGAAAATTGGTTATGCTTAATGTTTCAGTGGCATTCAGGTGAGTATTTCAGAGGCTGTATGTGTGCATAAATATTTGTATCCTATTATTTCTGAAATACAAGAGGATAGTTAGTCCCTTTTGTCCTTCTGTTTTGCAAACAGAGAATTAAATGTTTGCACATTTCATGAGAGAACTTGTTTTCAGAATCCAAATAATCTCAAGGGATTCTTCTCTATGTAAGAGTTGTCACAGTCTTGAAAATAGTGGTAGAATTGGAAGAAAAAGGCAGACATTTCACTTAGTGGGGGCTGAGCCTTTTCCCACATGTTTAAATCCTATCAGTAGCATAACCAAAAGCTTCCAGATTTCACAAGGCAGCAATATTAGTTGTCAATATACGAAGAAGCTCCCTTTTGAAAATAAAGTTGCTTCCACAGTGAGGAATTCCCTTTACTCCTTGCTACCAGGTTAAAAAGAAACCCTGACATTTCTGGTCACTGCTAACCATCTTTGTGAAAATCACAAGAAGAGTCTCCAAAGGAGCAGCCAGGGCTCCAGTATCTGTGGTCCTCAGGGGACCTTCAGTCATAATGGCCCTGGCCTCAGAAGAGGTTAGGCAAAACATTTCTAGGTAATTTTGCTTTTTCATACAAAATCTGTAGTTTCATCAAAATACATTGTTATTGCCAGCTTGCCAGTATTAACGAAGTATGAATAGGGAATGACTCAGAGAAAGGGATGGAGAGTAACAAGCAGGAAGAAAGGCTGAAAGGTGGCAGTAAGGAGAATTATCACTGGACAGTGGCATCTACAACTCTCACAGGAGTTCCATAAGAGGTTTATTATATTCCCAGATGTTTTGGAATTTGAGCTTCAGGTAAAGCTATTTAATAATTACTGTTCCAAAGGAGAAAAAACAAAAGCACTTGCACAGAGGTTTGTCCTACAATCTAGTGCAGTATTTGAATATATAGTCCCATTCTAACTGGATAGAGGCAGGATTTGAACATCCAAATCCTTCTGCAAGGCCAGTGACACAATGTGCGAGTCAGTAGCTCTTTCCTCACTTAAAGTGCGCTTATGCTTTGGAGGGAGGTGGGAAAGGACAGAGAGAAATCTTTTGCACACTTGTATCACTACAGAACAAACCTTACTGGTTGAATGTAGGAAATCTATCATGAAATAGGAATGGTTTTTCCTTAGGCTCATCTATCTTTTTTCCCCTATGATTTTGTTCTTTGTCTTCTTTCAATGACAGTATTATTCTTATCACTATTTTTATTATTTCCACATTGTTTCATCATTCCACATTCTGTCTACTCTTTTTTCCTATTCCTGCTTTATTCTCAGTTTGCAGCATTTTTCATCATCAGGCAGCCTTTTTGTCCTTTTTCTACTTTTTCTCTTTTCTCTCCTTTTTCCTCCTCTTATGTAGGAAGGAAACAAAGAAAATGCAAGTAAAAATATACTGGTGCATCCATGCGGGACTTTGTAGAATTAAATGCAACAAGCTTGTGATCTGCAGAAATAAAATCAATCAATTGCAATTAAAATACCAACCAGTTCAATATTATAACTCAAATATTTATTCAAAATTAATGAGTGATTACAGTATCTATTCCCCTGCATATGTCTAGCTTCTAAGTGTTACAGAATCCATTCAGTTTCTTTAAATGAAAAATGGATTGTACAAATATGGTATTTAATTACTGAAATTCATTCTTTTGTGAAATAGTTTTATTTGTAAACTGCTTTTCTAACTACAGCTAGTTAAAAACAGAATGAAACATGTCTGAAGCCCAGGAACAAATAACAATGGCAGTAGGCAGCAGGCAGTAGGCTTGGAGGAAAAATCCAGTGTGACTTTCGTTACACTGAGAGGTGTAATTCTTTGGAATATATCAAGGTTTTTTATGTGGGTGGTATTGTTTTTGGAATCATTTCAATCAGAAAAGGACAGCATTTATCAGCTGGCCAATTGATTGATTTAAAATAAAAACTAAAATATGATACAATGGGGTACAGAATCCTTCCTCAAAGATATGGATTCACTGTCTCTGTTGCCTTTATTAACCCTCACATGCTAATGACCTGATTAATAGCTAACAGCCAGGCTTGGAGGAATGGGTTTTGGCTTTGATTTGTTTTCTTCCTCAGTCTTTCTACCTTTTGCATGGTGACTTTTTAGCTAGATAGGTAACTGAACCAGCTAAATATTGTTAGTCACAGGAGCATGAATGCAAGACAGGGGTAAGAACCTGTGTTATGTAGGCATTCCTGAGATTTCATTATATTTTGTCTCAATGTAAAGATGAACCTTACACCCAACTGATTTTTAACAGAAGAGGTGAATTTTATATGCAATCTTATATCTGAAATTTTTCTGAGAGGCCAGGCATTTCCCTCTGACACTTAATTTACTTGTTCTTATTTGAGCCAAAGAATGACCATTGTTCATTATTAAAATAAGCA
>VWZV01015136.1:4455-18547 GCA_013397155.1 Irena cyanogastra
AAATAGGAGCTACATGCTCAGAGAGAATGGGATGCTTCCAGTGTTTTAGAAGAAAAACTCTCTAAATGAACTAATTCCTGGGCACTGGCTGAAGCCCTTTAATGATGTATGGTTTGGGGTGAGAGTTACTTAGCCCTGTGTTCTAACAGAATTAGCACAAAAAAGGCTCTTCAATGATGCTTAGGAGTCTATTAGAAGAAATAACCCTATTCCATTAATTCTATAATGCAGAGTGGTACTCCCCAGTAAATTATAGGCTTTTATGATAAACCTTTTTTTTTTCTGAGACATCTTACTCAGGTGGAAGTAATTTACCTTCACACCACTTAAAAAAAGAGTCTGAAACATAGTAAGATATTCTGTGACATGACAGGCTGGAGAGGGTAGATCAGATTCAGAGGAGATATTTTTGCTCACTCTGTCCTAAGGAAAGGAAGTTAACTTTTAAGACCACTCTGGGTCAGGAACATTAAGCACACTTCTGTGACCCATCTCCAGTCTTCTCCAGACAGTAGCATGTATTTCATATCTTTGTGGTAACAAAAGTGCTCAGGACTCAAGAGCCGTGTCTCACACTAAATTACTCAGGCCTTCTATTAGGGAGGAAAATACTATTTTTAAACTTGGATTTGTTCTTCTTAACATCTGGAATATACTAGATAGCAGCTGTCAGGTTAGAATCAGCTCTTCGTTATTGCCAGTATGAGACTCAGTTTTAATGAGTGATTTTTTTTTTTTTTTTTGGAATGAAGCTACTTCCATAAAAGTCTGTTTCCTCTTGAGTTCAGAGAGACATCTCCCTTATTAGGGTTCAACTTACTTTTTAGGCACTTTGGTGCCTAAAAATACATTAGGCTCACTACTTTAAGTTTTCAGTCTCAAAAAAAATGTGATCAGCTGACTACTTGCACACTTGTTTGCTAACCCCAGTGCCACGGGTCCCCTGGCACGTAGGAGCTTGTCAAGTTACAATAGCGTAGGCAGTTAATTTAAGCATTTTAGCTCCTTTTCCAAAGATCATGTGAGGGTTTGTGATAATTGTTTCAGAATACGCACCCTAAAATATGCCTGTTAACTAAAGGACAGGAAGAAGAGAGAAATGCTTCCTTGATTTCTCTGACTTAATGGTTTGAATTTGTGCATTTGACAGTGAGCAGAGTTTCCAGAGCTGTATCAAGCTAGAACAATAATTGCTTTAATATCATTCCAGAAGTCTCGTCTTCAACAAGAGGAAATCATGCTTCTGTGTTAATACTGCGAGTTTTGAGATTTGGCTAGAAATGAGGCATTACAGANTTTCCAATAAAAATAAGTTGCATTCCCTGAAATCCTTAGAATGGTCTTGCACCCTGCAGAGCACATTTCTTTCCCCTAGCCCCGTTGAGGTAGCACTCCAGAACTCGGCAGAATAAACTGAGTGCTTGCTGATGGATATCCTCTTCAAAAATATTGGCACCAGGAGCTGACTGCTGGGATAAAATTTCATGCCATCCCCATATGTGCTGCTTTTCCACAAGAACAAACTGCTGTAGCCTGTGGAGTGTGTTCACCAAACTTCTCAGAAAACAGACTCTATTCTCAGGGGAAAACTACCACTAGATTGATGATTGCCTGTGGAAAGTATTAAGCATGCGTGCTTTGTATCTACTGCTACCACTTAGTTCTGATCAATGAGGTTTTTTGGAGACACTGATTCTATGACGACATAACTGCCCATCTCCTGTCTGTCACTTAACCAAAAGCAGCACTGCTTCCCCAGAACACCTATTTCTAGTCCTGTTAATATGCATTCCTACAGAGCTGGAGCCACACAAAATGTGGACTATAAAGGATGGTGCACTAAAGTTTTTCCTATGTTAATTCAGCCTAAGGAATCTCATATCAAAACTATTGGTTTGGAAAAAAAAACCCCAAAATTCATATTTAAGATTAAGAATTTGTCCTGGATTTAACAGCACATAAAAAATCCTTAAGAGTGTGTGTGTGGTGGGACAGGTTTAAGCCTTAGGACAGCTTGCTTTTCTTGAGTTTCAAAGTAGAATTAGGTGGTTAACTTTTCATATCAACAGTTAGGTTTTTATATGAACAAAGAGAAATATTTACATGTATCCTAGATGCGATTAAAACTTAATTACAGCATTTATGACTTCTGGAATATGCATACCAATTCAAGTGAAATTTGATTCTAGCACTCTCTTATAGATTTGTTAGAAAATGTAATCATGTACTGCCACTGTCATAAACAGCATTTAGCAGTTAAGACTAGGAGGGGGCCTTGAGGAGGGGGCTGGACCTCTATACTTTGTCAACAGTGTGATTTATACTTTTCAGGATTACCAAAAAAACTGATTTTTTGATTGCTGTGGATGATGAATGAAAATGCATGGAAATACCCTGAGTCCCAGGTAGAAACGCTGTAAACGTCGCTGGATGGTTATTTTTTAATATTTTCTTATGTAAAATAGGAACTTACTGTTTACTTATGGACATAGGAGTTTTATTTTAAATAGGAGTTTCAACTTTTCTTTTTACAATAAAAACATTATTGGGGGAAAAAAGATTACTGTGTCTGATTTGCTGTCTTGTCCTTTGAGTTGTGTTCTGAGACAGTAACTGTCAAAACTTCTTGCAGGATACAGGTGCACACTGACTAATTTTGCAGAGCCTCTGTGCTGAACCATGTTATCCTGTACAGATATATATCCTAAGGGGGAAAACTACAAATAACACTTTCTTCTCACATGCAACTTAGATGAGCATATGACTGTCTTCTAGATCTATGATAAAAATGTATCCCTGTAAGGAAAGGGTAGGATGTGTTTTTGTTCCAGTTAGTAGGCTCAAGTATTAACAAATGAGTTTGCATATGCTCTCTCGGCAGTCCTGCATTAAGACTTCTCCAAAGACACATCCACTACCTTGAAAACAAGCTGAAGTGCAGATTGAATGTGACTGAGAACATACAAATACTGTTTCCTTCAAAGCCTTGAAGATTGCAATGAGAGACAGAGAAGGAAGATCCAGCTGGGGAAACTACACTATAGTAGTCCTGCTGTCAGCCTGGGTTTGTAGAACCATCCCTAGTTCAGACACTGGACTGGGCTTTGCCTGAATTCCAGCATGGAGAGGTAGCAAAGTTTCTGCTAGATAACTAAACTTCTGCGGTGGAGAGAACCAAACTTACATATGCTGTTGCTGCATCTTAACTCTGTGCCCGCTGCTGTTGTAGAGTGGATATCGGGGATAACTGCTGAGCCATTGTCATCCTTCTGCCTTTGAACCACATGCAGCATTCTGTTTTCTAATTATGCAGCATTCTGTTTTCTAATTTTGCAGCAAGTATAGTAGTGCAAGACTTTGAGGCTTGTAGAGGAACAGCAACCATGATCTTGCTCATGTGTTCCTTCATTTTGCTGGCACTTGAGCTAATGTAAAATATTAGGCCCTGTAAGGGAGAAGAGTTAGTATTTCCCCAGTACCCTACTGTGTTCTGTATTGGTTGTTGGCAGTTGAAAAGCAAGCAGATTTCCTAAGATCTAATTGACAGTGGAGAGAAAAGTTTATCCAGTAACATGAGTTGTATAAGTTTTTATTGTCTGTTTACTCAAACATCATCCTCCTCATTGCAGGCTACAGGATTAAGATAACTAAAGTCCTACTTCCCCCTGGCACAGGTTCAAAAATGTTAATCTGCATAGGGAAGAGAGATTTAGGAGTACTATAAACTTTTGCATTTGCTTATCTAGTGTATCTTTCTAACTGGCCTAAAAGCCTGGAAGCCTTCAGCCTCTAAAACAGTCACTGAAAAATGCAGTATCCCTACTATTGGGCATAACAGGTAAGGTTTGCATGACAGTGACAATCTTAAGTATTCTATCAGTTCTGCTTTGGGAAAGAAACACCATTTCTTTCTTGTAAAAAAAGCTGTATCTGACTAGATAATACCTTTCCCTGAAGGAAACTTTCTACTACAACAAGTAGCAATCTTCCAAGCTCCTACTGGTAAAAGTTGTAGAGTAGGTACCGAATTAAGTGGGCAGTCTGTATATTAGCATACAGAGCATGGTTACTATGCTCTGTAGGAGTGGGCTTGAAGTGTGATGTGCTAAGGCTTGAGCAGCAGGCCTCAGCCGGAGCTGACTTACAAGATGAATCCTGGGCACTATGTAACTAACAGTATTGTTTAGCTAAAAACAAATGACTGAGATGCTTATGCTAGCCGTTTATTGCCAAGCTGCTTTAGAAACTGTCACATAATCTTGTGTAACTATCTGCAAGAAATGTATCATTTTAAGGAACTTTCCCAAGGGGCATTAATAGAGGCTTCTTTCTAGGGTGTTTTAGGGAAAACCCTCCCCAGCCAAGACCTGGACTGTGGCCACGCCCTGGCCCCAGCTGGGAGGGAAGTATGCAGTCAGTATGCCAGGTGCTTCTGCACTAAGAATATAATCAAGTCACTTTGACTTGCTGATTTGGGCCTATAAAAGCTAGATCCCCACTCAGGGTGAATTTGGAGACCTCATCGTAAGAGTGGATGCACCAAGTAAGATTTCCCCAATTACCAGGAAGGGTTCTCCAGGTCCTCACTGCAAAATGGGGCTCCCCAGCAATTCCTTACTCTCGATGATGGTAAAGTATTTAGGCAGTTGGTGATATGTCTTTCTAAATCAGTATATTTTCTCTTGTGTAGTAATGATTAGATGCATTACCTTGCTTATTTTTGCATGTTGCTAAAGCTGAGTGTGTAGTAAGCTTATTGTTCTATTGAATGGATCATTTTACTTTTGTGTTGCCTTAGTACTCATAGTAAAATAAGACCATTCTTTCCATTGGTGTCCTTTAGATTGCCCCCATCAATTGGCAAAATAAAGTGAGAGAATAGTTTGTGACCAGGACTGTTGTCTTGTATGCCACAGCAGATGCTCACAAAGTGCAATTTTTTATATAATACAAGTTCAGGAGCTATTTCCCTCCACGTAGCAATTTGGACTGTGCTCTGTATGTACAGTTAGGCCCTGTTCTATACCATGGATGTGTGCAGTAGGTCTTGTTTTCAGCTGAGTTGTTTCAGTTGAATGGAGCTCAGTGAAGCTACCTGTGTCAGGGACTAAAACTGCCTTGCTCTTAGTGATGGTGTGCACAGATAAAATGTATGTGCATCACAGAGGAAGATAAGATTAAAGAAAGGATCAGCACGTTTTTTTCTTAATCTCATGGTTTTGGATGGTTTGATTTAACTTTTGTGACAGGTCAGAACTCTGGAAGAAATATTTGGGACTTGTGCTGAATATAACATGCAGTCACGCCATTAGTCATCTAAATACTATTTAATTTGGGATTTGATTAGTTTGTAAGCTTTCTATCATGTTAATCACACTTCAGCATTGACAATCTCTCTGATCACACCAACTTACTGAGTATGCAGCTGCTGCAATCTATGTGGCTTCTGTTCAGAGCCACAACAATCAAGCACGGTTTGTCTGGAGCATGCAATGTGCATGCTTGTGCAAAACTTTCAGTTGTACACCTAAGCAAACAGGAACATAATGTAAATGCTTTGAGACGTTTCTTCTGCCTTTACCATCTTTTTATCGTGAGTTAGTGCTGTTTCTTCCTGAAAAGTTAACTCTCCTCTTTGCAAATGTGATGGTTTTTACCTCGAGACTTGATGGAATTTGAGTGACTTCTATGTATTGTACTGATATTGTTTATAATTGAACTAGAATGTTGTTTTCTTCTTCCACTTTGTTGCCACAATAAATGTAGCAAAACACATTGTATGAGTACACAATACAGAAAGGTGCTCTCTGTTTTAAACAAAACTGATTTGCTTATCTCATAGATACCAGGATTACTTGTGGTGGCATGGAGAACAAGGACTGCTGGCTATCACATCCTCTTCCATCTCCTTGGTTCTTGATTAATGCCAATGCTGATCCTAGAAGCCTTTTTGTTTTGGCAAAGAAGGTTCAGAGTTGAGTTGTAACATACAGTTACTGGTTTGCATTTTTGGTGTTTTTCTACACATGGTATGGCTTTGATGTGCTCCAGGCAGCACTGCCAATTCTTTGTTTTTACCAGTCATTCTTGGCTTTTGTTACTGTTCTTGTTCTCTTGAATTACTGCATGTGTACTGCTCACTTAGCCATTTCTTCTGGTGCTCAAATGTTTATGCTCCATGTGTTCCAGTGTAATGATTCTTTTACAGAGCTGGTTTCACCTGCACCTTTTTAATTCTGCATGAGAAGGAAGGGGTCATTACAAAAGAGGCTATCATTGGGTCTGTTTTTCTTTTAATTCGTCTTCTTCCCCTTGCATTTTATACTCAGATACGTCAGCTTTGTCTCTGAGTTAAACTGTTCTCTCCAAAAGCCTGTAATAAAATTACAGGATAAACCACAGATACATCTGCATATTGTTTATGAAGTAGAGACAGAAAAACTTCTCAGAGAACTAAACTAAGTGCTTTGAACACTTTTGGCAGGCTGTATTTTGACATACACCTTGCTGGTGTCCAGTAGTGAGTGGTTCTGCAAAAGACATGCATGGCTGCAATCTCTTTTGGCTCCAAAGAAGCACTTTGGATCAACCTTTGGTTGATCCTTATCTTCCAGAAGACATTCTGAGAATTAGACTGACTCCTCCTGTAGCCCACCACTACCAGGAAGATTCCCGAAGCAGCTCTGGACTTGCTAGTGAGAAAACTCTATTTGACCAAACTTTTTTCATCACATAATGCCAATTTCTCATTTTCAGGTATTCCTAAGTAGAGCTTTGATGCTACATGAGCTAGACTCATATCATCTCTGTGTTCCATTCTAGGGTTTCCAATCTTTTTGTCTTCTTTGTTGGCAACTTATTCAGAAAATTTATTTCTTTTTAAAAATTACTTTCAAATAAAAGGACAGGGTCGGGGAGAGGGTTCTGTCTCTTCCTTCCAAAGAATCAAATCCATGGGCTGCAGGTCCTGCAGAAGGATGTTTTGAGAGTCTTGGTGTATGGACAGCACAGAGGCCATTAGCATTGTAACTATTTCTTCTTGTTCTGCCAGCTAAAATTGTGCCCAGAAAGCTTCATAGTAGCAGTATTCATTACTGTGATATGAGCAGAATGATCTGCAGAGATGGGAGAAGGAGATGAGGCACTTTACTCTTAATCAGAATGCATTTCTGCTGTGTAGTTTATTGCCTACCACATAAGATTTATTCCTTTGGCACTGATAGTTATGCTAAGCTCATTTACACAACAGGTATATATAGCAAAGCTATGCGTTTTGATTTGGGAAATCTCCGCTTTGGGCCGAGGTGGTAGGTAGGTACCCTAAAAAGAATACTTATGCTGTTCTGCATGGACTTGTCGTCTGTGATTTTTTTTTTTTAAAGAAAACATTCACTGTCAAAATTAACAGATAATTAACAGTTATTGCAATATGCCAATACTGAAGAAGTCTGCCACTGAGTGGACAATGTAAAACTGTACTTTTCTTGCTACTCTAAATTTACCTGTAGGTTCAGGAACTTCCTCTGGTATTCCCACATCAGCATCCTGAAGAAGTCAAACATCCAGAAAATGCCACCATATTTTTCATCTTTATATATGATGGTAGAAACTGATTTTAGTCTATTAGACTTAATTTTAGGAGTTGAAATTCTGATTTACAACCAGCTCGGTTTTTCCTGCTGATAGAGGTTGTGTGTGACAGAGAAATAAGGCAGATGGTGAGATATAGTAACAACTGTCTGATCTTAACCTAGTGCTTGCTTGTCTGTCTGAGAGTCATCACTCTTCAAGCTTCAAGTTCTGTTGTAAGGATGGAGAACCATGTTGCCTACCAGCCTGAGCCTGTTTAACCTCATGTTCTTGTAGAGCTGCTTTAATAAAACCCTTTATATTGACCTTTTCTGGTAACTCAGGGATATCAGTCTTCCCTTCTTCCATCTATCACTCAGTAAGAGTCAGTGCCTCCCAGTCAGCACTAGACTCCCTGCTTCTGGCTGGTTACCTGAGTGTCTGAAATGTGAAATATACTGGGGTAGACTGCAGTCTCCTTTTCTCCCAGCACACTGTTTCCTCAGCATCACCTAAGTTAAATGTCCATGTCACTTGTTTCTAAGGTAAAGGTATTAGTTGTGATTGAAAATCTGAGATATCATATAATGAAATTCTGAGTAGGAAGGAAATGCTGTATTGCATCCAGTGGCAGGGGACTTAGAAAGAATAACATTTGTAAGTGGCATTTCTTGGCATTGTGCTAAAAAGGGGCAATGAAGAGCATGCAAATGCAACACTGGGGAGTTGAGTGCAAACTTGTGTAATGCCACACTTCTGTGCTTTACTTACAAAAATGAATCTCCCCAGAAGGGTGTAATTGATGCATTTCTTTAATAGACAATGCAGATCTTAATCCATTCTAAATTAACAGTGGAGTGGAAAAACAACTAAGCAACCAGTTTATTGAACTATCATTCTCAAAAAAACCCAAGGTTTTTGAAGCAATTTTGCCTGGAAATACCAGCCTTGTCAGTTTTTTTAAACTAAACTCTTTGAATGCTCTGCAATACTTTCTTTCAAGTCCAGTAAGTTTCATTTGACCAGAATCTAACCAAATTTGAATACTTAAATGTGTGGACGATTTTTTAGAAATCAATAACTGCTACTCGCCAGAAAATATTTTTTGTGTGAATTACAAAACACTAATAAAGATACAGAGGAAGATACCACCATTTAGCATTATGACCAACCTGTTGATCTGAAAGGGGTACTTACGTTTGTGTGCCAGGGCCTACAAGCACTGATAGTCTCTGTGATCACTCCTTCTCAGGGATTTATACTTGCAGGCTGCTCTTGCCTTGCGCTGGCAGATCCTTGGGTGTTCATGTTGCTGTGGTGGTTGCTCGCTGTGCCTCCCCAACCTCCACACACAGTCATGAGTGATGATCCAGTCACAACAGTAACAAGCACTGGGATATTCCAGCTTCCTTTTTCTCAGGTCTACAGCTTGGACATACTGTGCTGCTCTAGCTGCTCCTGGCATGATTCCTAGGGTATGCTGGGTTTTGGAAGATGTTGAAAGGACAGGGCTTCTGGAAACCGTTGGCTACCTACAAGAATATGGGGAGATGTGGTCTGTAATCCAGGTGCTGTTGCACACTTAGGAACAAATGGAGAAAGCCACGACTTTACTATGGCCTTTAGCCACCTAGACCACGACATAGGTGATCTTGCAATGACACACAAGCAAAACTACAGATGATAAGCAAGTTACTTCTTGTACACCTGTGCACAGTGCTTCCCTATAATGGAATATCTTTTCCACAGGAAACAGCTCTAGCAAACAGTAAGGTCATTGGCTGTGTCAGAACTCCAGATGGGAATCTAAGTTGTGGTTTCCAGAGCATGTGTGTGCACATGCACAGGCATTTCTCCCCCTTCCCATAACCATGTTTTTGCCTGGTTTCTTAACTACTAGGTTCAAGCAAAATACACATTGTCTTAAAAAGCAATTTCAAGCCTTTTTTGTTTTAACAGGCATACAGATTCTAAATTTACAGAAGTGACCACTACAACATGTAACAGTGTGGTTTTGTTTTCTTTCTGCTTGCATATACATTTGGAAAAAAATTGCCATATTTAATTTCACATGAAAAGCAGCCAAGTGGTATGTTTCTCCTTGTCATTGGATGCAGATATTTTGTACTTTTTATTTTTCCCAAAACTGTTTAATTACTGAAAAAATTTGAAATTAAATAACATTGAAAGCATTATTCTGAGTTGTAGCTTTATTTCAGAAGATGAGAACGAAACAATGCAATTTGTAATATTCTTATCCTAAAATACACTGGGCTAGTTCATACTGAGGAAGCAGAGAGTTTTTGAGCATTCCTGGTAAGTTATGATTTCCCTGTGGTATGCCAAAAAGCTTTCTGCTTCACCACAAATATCTTTTGAGTTCTCTGTAGAGGTAGTGCATTCTTCTTACAGTGAAGAAGGATGGTGAGAACCTCTGCTTCTGTAACAATAATCCCTGTAGCAATGAGTGGGGGAAGAGTAAAGTGGCTATGTGTAAAGGTGCAACACATGCAAGTGAAACTGGTTGGCATCTGAGGGTAATTAACACCTATCCCAGTGACGTGAGCAAAGCTGATGTGCCAGAGGTCACTAGTATGTAAAAAATGGGTTGGCTATCTTGTAGGCTGCCTAAAAGTGACATGCTTTGGGGGCTTCAGGTTCTACTGCTCCACCTGCACACATACTGGTGAGGAGAATGGTTTGCTCCCAGGGCACAACTACCTTCTAACCAGGGGTTTTCCTTAGAATTGCCCCGTGGTTACAACTTCTAGCCTAGTGCTTTCCTTCCTTCTTTGCTCCCTGGCACCTGAATGGAGATCAGTTTTAGGTCAGTTCTTGTGTACTCGTTGGCTGTCTTTTGTCCTGTGGGGACTCCATGCCTCCCTTCTTCCTGACTTAGTAGAACTCTGTAAGTCTGTGTGCATAAAATTCCCTATACAAAGTAAGACCCAAGGCATCTTACCTGTGCCTAGTGATGCAGTGAATTCGCTGTCACTTGAAAGCCCTAAACCAGAATTAGCTTCTCTTCAGAGGCCCCCTGCCAAAAGGAAGATTTTGAGGCAGGAATTACTACGGGTTGAAGATTTCTGCCCAGTAATTCAGATCAGCCTTCTCTGATTTCAGAATGTGTATTTGATGGATAAACCTTATTCTAAATGCACTGAGAGTTTGAGAGTGACAAATCTTTCCTTGTAGTAACATTTGCACGTTGCTTTGTAATTAGTCTGCATAATGTATGCCAGCGACACAGCAGGGAAGTTCGAGCCTTTCTGGTGATGAATTTTTACTGAAAAAGCCAAGGCACACATCCCAGAGCTCTAGAGTGCTCTAACTGATTGGAAAGCCATTACGGAGCTCTGCTGTTTTCTTCTGTGCAGAGGCTGGATTTGTTCATAACAGCAGTGGCTGACATTAACAGATCTGCATAGAGCAGTGAATTAATGGTGCTCCCCATGCAGTGAATGCTTGCTGCTATCACAGACATGCTGACATATGGAACAGGCCCCTGTACTCTTCCACCATGCCCGTACATCACATTCACCAGTCTCTCTGTAAGACAGTTTCATTTTTAAATTAAACCTCAGATTCTCCTTCATGTTTTGAGTTGATTTTGCAGATGTGGAAATTAAGCAAAGCCTGACCAGACATCTTCTTGCAATTGTATAAGAAGTCTGGAACAGAAATAGAAGATGACTGCAGTTTTGCTGAGTTCTCACTATGCTGTGATTCTTGTGTTCCCATGTCTTAAACACATTCTTTGGGAAGCTGACTGTGTTTCAAAGTTAAACGCACCAGTAGTTTTCCACTGTCTGTTGGCTGGTGACGTTGCTTTCCTGATCGTTGTTCAGTTCTTGAATCTATCTCTGGAGCTTCTGGGGAAAGGAGCTACAAATCAGAGAAGGTGTGCTGAGCTTCCAGTCCCAGTCTTGGCTTGAAGAGTCCTCACCTGAGGTTGGGACTTTTTCTGCTGCTACAAAGCACAAGCATCAGCTGCATCAGTGCCTGAACTGTGCTGGGATCTCTCAGATGCCCACAAACTGGTATCCTTTGAAGTTTAATAACCATCTGGTTGACGGAATTAATGTTGTGAGAGTGGTAAATACCTTGTCTCTAGATGAGTATATGCAGTTTTTGGAGCACCATTAAAAACAAAGTACATATCTGGTTTTTATTAATTGTACCGCTATGCTAACTAGTCTCTTCAGTCCCTAGTATAACATCAAATTATGTAATGCTGATTCATCATATGATCCACTTCCTGAAGCATCCACTCCGTTTGTTTGCATACATGAGGAAAAAGGAAGGGGTTTTACATCCTGCAATCCATCCCAGTTTCCTTGGTAGGTGTCACTACATCTACACAAACATACCCCTATTCAGGATAATAGCTTTTAGTTGCATTGAATTCCTAAAGTAAGAGCAGTTAAGACTAGAAATAGAGTTTAAAATAGTTCTATTAAATATCACAGCATGCACACACACACACACACGCAGAAAGACACAAAGCAGTCAAGACCAGGGTCTTTCCACAGAGTCCTTAATTTCTACTTTTCATAGCTTTGCAGCAGTAATTCCTATCTGTGCGGAAAATTCATGTCGCACAAATAGGAATGGCACAGGTTAGTGTCCACAAAGGAGACAGAGGAGTCCTGTGACAGTACAGACTTTCCCATCCATCTACAACACATCTTCTTAATATGTAGCCCTTCTGTAGAACATACGTGATCAGTAAAATTAGCTTTAAATCCACCCTGGGCAGAGAAGGTAATATTCATAACACTATGAAGCCTTTGTTCTTCTTCACAAAGTTCAGGAGTTTATCACGACCTTGGCTGAGCAACAGTCCATATCAATTAGTAAAGCTTTCTAAAACGAATGGGTTCTTTTGTTATTTCCTTATCTACCGATCTCTGGCCTTACCTACAAGCAGATTCACGCAGTGTGTTTGTAAAGACACATTCATCTGATATGATGACTGTGAAAAACGCCATTCACTTGTGTTAAAATTTTAGAAGTTTAATAATAATGAAAATAGTAATGAAAGTAGTAATGAAAATAATAATGAAAATTAGGACAATAAGAGACAATAAAAAGCAAAGAACTACGGACATCGGGATGTCTGGTATTCACCACCAGGCACACCTTGCTAACAAAGGATTACCCCTTAAAAGCAATAGCCTATTCCATATTCATATACCTCATATACAATTCAAACATTCCTTTCAAACTAGGTTGTTTCTGCTTAATTTCAGCTTTTCCTCCCCATCTTGTAAATCAGCCTTCTTGGTTCCTCGAAGTCTGAGCTTTCCCGATAAGGAGGCAATATTTCTTCTCTTGGGATCTTGGTGTGTGTTGCTGTTATCTCTATCCGGATAGGATAGTGTGAAGAATTTCTTGGTTGTTTTTTCCATTCCTTGAGCTAGTTACAAAAATTATCTTACATCACATAGTTTCTATTTTAATCTTATGCTATAGCCTAAAAACTATATTTACCACACTACTTAAAAGAATATAGTACAGCACTACTTAAAAAAGATTATTACAACATAACTTTCCAACATAACACATATAGTATTCATTTTAATATTTGCGAAGAGCCAATCATAAAATATGCATTTTTCACAATGACGCCTGTCATATCTGAATTTGGCTTTGCAAGTTCGTGTCGTCACATGGGAAGCTGAGAAATCCTTGGCTACTGCCTAGTACTGCGCATGGTTCTTAGGGACTGAGGCTGGAGAAAGTATTTCGGAAACATCGAGGAAAGGTCTCAGCTCCTTTTAGGAAAGCACGGCCTTACAGCTGTCCTTGGAACAAACACGGCTCTTCCACGCAGGAACGGGCTTGTGTGCCGGCCGTGCGATGCGCCAAAGCAGTTTGCACCGGGGTTGGTGCACTACAGCGTTAAACTTCAATTTGATGCCCGGCCTCGTAAGATCCACATATTCAAATACCCTATTCACTGAATTTATTAGATTCCAGCTATTCAAAACCAGGTGTTTTAGTAAGTATATTAGCAGGCAAGTGATCTCAGCAGTGTCCTTGCGAGCAGGACAGCCTGCCGAGGATGGCCCCGCTCGAACCCACTCTCCCTGTGGCAGCACCCGGCGCTCCTGCAGGCTCAGGGAGCGAGGTAGCGAAGCCCACATACGGGCTGACGACAGCGGAAGCCGGGTGGCGGGGCCGGGCCGGGCCGGCAGCCGGGCAGAGGCGGTGCCGCTCCGCCCGCGGCGCCCCGCTCTGCCCTGCCCATCCCAGGACATCCCAGCCCAGCCCAGCCCAGGACCTCCCAGCCCTGCGCCCTCCTGCATGCGGGAGCTGCGGAGGAGCTGCGTCGGCCCGCTCCACCAGCATGTCCGCCCGCTGCTGCGCCGGCCAGGTAGGGGCGCGGGCAGCGCGGCAGGTGTGCGGGCGGACGGTCCCGGGCACGGCGCGGGGGGCCTGGCCGGGGGCTCCGCGGCCGCGGCGGGAGCGAGGTTGCGGGGAGCGGCCGGCGGCGCCGGGGCAATGGGCGCTCTCCGCG
>VWZV01015136.1:18625-102742 GCA_013397155.1 Irena cyanogastra
GGCCGTCGGCGCGGTAGAGGAAAAGCAGCCTTCGCAGCGAGTGGGGGTGCCTGTCCAGGCTCTCCGAGTGCCCATAGTGGTGTTCATGGCAGTTTCCTGGGTGGATTCCCCTCGTGTTTCGGGAGGGAGGCTGGACGCAGGCTGTTCCGAGGTGCGTGCGGACAGGCGGGAGCCGCTCCGCTCACCGGCGTCCGCAGCAGGGCAGCGGCGTGCGGGTGGAGGCGCCGACATGGAGAGAGGCCTTCCCAAAGCCCTGGCAGCTAGGAGCAATTCCTAAAGGGGCAACGGATCCTTTAGAACTACTAGGAGACGCGGTTGGGTAGTAGTCACTGGTTGCAGGTAGTGGGGACATGAGGCCGCATTGTTTAAGAATTGGAATTTGCTCAACTAATCTCATAGCCACTGGCTGCCTGTCAGTCCTCAGACCCTTTCACAAACTCCTTTAAATTCGGCTTGTGGAAGGTTTCGGCATATTCAGATGCTGGCAGAGGAAGTGAGAGATGAGAGCAAGTGGTGATGGAGGGCTGTGCAGGACCTACACTGTTCAGTATACATGGGCTGGGAATTCAGAACTCCTCGTCTTACCATGGTGCACCTGTTTTCCTATTTAAATCAATTCCATAGATGAAGGGTCATGATGTGGAGGAGATAGGCAGTAGTGAGGCTCTTTCCAGATCTCCTCCTTGGTTGTAGTAAAGGAAAGGACTCCTGTTCGTAATAGTAGTCTCTCTGGTGTGATGTTAGACATCTTCCCCAGGCACTTTATTTTGTGCTTTATTTTCATAAATCTCTGTTTCTGCAATAGAAACCCATTCTGTCTGCAACAGACTAGGCAGCAAGCTTATTCCTATTGTTTTATGTATTTAAATACCTTATGGTCCTAATTCTATTGATATTTCTTTTCCTTTGCTCGCTCTGCCCACCCTTAGAATCTGATTATTCTCTTGCTCTTATATGAACCACCTGGGAAAAATGTTATATCTTCCCTGAAGCTTGGAATCCTGGGCTAGATTTGGTTTTCTGTCTGTGGTTCTTTCAGTCTTCGATGGGACAGGAGGATTACTGAGCATGCATCCACTTGCTTGCCCTCTGGGAGCTGCCCTGAGTCTCTCCACACAGTCCTGTGGACCTGGGGGACAGTAGGAACTACATTTGCTAATATTCTTCTTAATGCAGGGGCCTCCCTGGCTAGTGCTTCATAACTATTTTGGCAGCATGTGAAACAAGCTGTGGAGCAGCTCAACAAAGTGCAGTTAGTAGGTGTTGTTACTACAGTGGTTCCTGGCTTTTTGCATTTTCATTGTGCTTTTTTTTTGGTGTAGCTCCTGGAGAAGTAACTTAAATTACCAAGAGGATGACGTGTTGTGATGCTCAGTGGTGAATGGCATGGCTTTAGCGTGACCAGCCTCTGAGGCATTCTTAAACCCTCTCTCCCTGCCCCATGTAGGGTAATCCCTGATAGTAAAGTGTTTCACTATCAGGTAATCCCTGATAGTAATGTGTTTCATTGACACTGATATGTCACTTTGGAGTCTGTAAATAAACTGAACTCCTTAATGTTGTGGAAGATGAAGCGAAAGCCCTAAAGTGGATGTAGTCATAGTGCCAGAAATCTCTGGGAAGATTTATTCTGGCTCAAGCACTACTTTCGATGTAAGACTTATCTATGCTAAATAGGACATATAGCTGGAGTTACACCAGCAAACAGTGTGGACAACCTTCTTATAGGCTACGATGATAAACAGCATAAACCACATTTCAATAGCATGCAGTGTCACATTTTTAAAATGAAAAATGGTCTTTACCTTTTTTACTTGATTTATTCGAACCTTGATGAGGGCATGTTTGTATAACATGATTAATACACAAGAAAAACAAAAGGGATAGAAGTTCTTCATTCTGTCTCATCCAAGCTTTCTCAGGCATTTTGTGGGTACTGTTAATCAAGCTGGAAAATCAAGAAGGAATTTGGCTTCTCCTTTATTGTTTCCCTGAAGATGAAGTTAACCCTATGTCCAGAAAGAGAGATTAAGTGCTTGAGGAAAGATGAAACTTTTACAAGAGCTATACAAAACAACTCTCATGCTAGGTCTCTGATTTTTTCCTAAAATATAGTAGTTTAATGTGCTTGATATCCTGTAGGGTCAGGATTTTTTTGTGGCAAGTATATTTGCCCTGTTAATATCTTATGCATGCCTCTGTCTGTGGATCTGCTTCCCTAGAACTGATTGAGAACTTTGATATTGTCTTTCTGAGCTATTTAAGTGTAATTGTTGTTTGTGTAATTGCCGTTTATCTGTAGCTGATAACAAAACTTCATTGTGAGTTAACATGACAGTTAATTTTCACTCCAAAAACATTTCCAGGTGTGAAGTAGATGATGAATGATTGGTCCTTTTTTTGAGTCAAACCATGCTAAATCTCTAGTTGATGATGCCTGTCAGAATGAATGCCTTCAGGTTTTGCAGCCCAGATTCCTGTTATTACAGGATATAGCAGCAAGCTGCCAGATTTCAGTGTACTTCAATAATGCTGATTTTGCATTTGCAAAATTATTTAAAATTATCTTAATGGACATTACTGTGTGACTTGCATCCTTACCAAGTAGACCCTGGAAACTTTCTTTGAAGGAACATGGCCATTTATAAACTTTAATTTCTGCAGTTGTTTTTTTGTTTTGCAATGTTCAACCTTGCTTTGAAGACAATTGTGATATTTAGGTTTCCGAGCTGTAATAAGCTTGCTAAATGTTTCTTCTTTTGCTCGTGTCCCATTGATAGACCTATTTTTAGAATGCAGTGAGAAATACAGTTTGGCTTGGGCCTTCACAATGCTTTTGATTACATAAAAACTCTGCTTAAGTTGACAGGAAACAGGATTTTATATTTGGCTTTTCTTCACTAGTGATTCTCAAGAGAATAAAGTTGAGATCATGGTTAAAGAAAGCAGCTGTTGCGGAAAATCTTTATTACAATGAATATGTTTTTTCCAGAGTTAAATAAATGTAATTTAGATCGTTAACATTCATTTTGGGTGGATGGTATGTTGTAGCTGGGTTGTTCAAGAAGATGAATTTTCCAGTTAGAACTGGTAGCTATTCAAGCTTATGAAGCTTTTTGTAGGTCTGTTAAATCTTGAGAGCTGTGCTTCATAGTGTTCTGCACTTGGAAATCGTATCATGTAGTAAATAAAAGATGTGCTGCATTCTGATGTTTCTTGTTTGTTTTTTTTTTGTTTTTTTCTTAAGAAAAAGAAAAGGGGTAAAAACAGTGCTGCTATATTTTTAAGGTTGGCCCATCTTTTGACTTCTGTGACTCAGCTTTTGGGGAAAAGAGGGAGATCCCTGTGCACTCCAGGACTGCCTGCCTCTCTGGCACTGTCTGTTTGCACCTGCAGGTTGAGAAGGGGTCTTGCAGTCCTGTCCTCATGGTCTCCTCTTTTCAATACGTGGTGAAAAGGGTGGTTCTGCCACCCTCATGCAGATTTGTGTCCTCTGAGCTCACAGGAGCATTGCAGGACGTGTGTGTAGTGTGATGTACCACAGTGCTGTGGGATGGTGCCGGTGGTGTTCCTGGCTTCGCCCCACACGGTGCTCCCAACAATTCCATCCCTTGTTCTGCAAATGGTCTTCCTAGGTGGCAGGGGTTTGTTTGGTGTGTTTGACCTGAGCATTTAGCTGCAGGTATTTCCACACCCCTGCCACTGCTGTTTTTAATTGTGATAGGAGGTGAAACAAGCTGTCTGAGGTCAGATGTAGAATATTGTAGTGTACTCCAATATGTTAGGAAAAAAAGCCTGGTGAAGGACTATTTTCCCTGTTTGCAGGAACGTGGGGTTTTGCTTTAAATAAATGGTTTCCTGAATAATTGAATTAGCAAAGCCTGATTTCCTGCAGCTTTGTCCATTGGGGTTGGTATCTCATGCTAATTCCCGTTCTAATAAATACAGAGTTGCGTATAATAAAATACCTTTTCCTTGCTTAGGATTGAGAGATCATTTTTCTCCACTAAAGCTCTTGCCTATTTTCAAGTAAACTTTAAAAACTTATCTTTGAGGTTTCATCTGCCTGCCATAGCAGGATAAAATTTACTGCTGGATTCAAAAGTGATCAAAATGGGAAGGAAAAGTGACCAAAAGATGGGGGGATCCTCTAAGTGTTGTATCATTTGACATTGCATTTCTAGGTTGGAATCCTTTCCCTGTCACTGCATAAGAGGGAGAAGATGGTCTTTCTCATTTCTGCCTGATTTCCAGTTTCTTCCTCTTTTCTTGGACTTCTTCTCTTGCATCCCATGAGTTGGTTGTATTGTGGTTTTAAAGAAATGCCTTAAATACCCATAGCTCTAGATCTGTGGAGTGGAGGCAGTGTAGGAGCTGGACCTTCACTTTTAAGGGCAAAGGAGTATTTTTCTGCCAAAGGATCAAAATACTCCTGCTGGTTTTGTTTTAGTTTTTGCAGGTGTGGTTGTTCCAGGATATATTTTTCCCAGTACTGGAACTTCCATTGCAATGGAAGCACTCGCAGTTGTGGGTACAAGACATACTTAATTCAGGGGTGGAAGTCTGAGTTGTGACTATGGTAGAAGCAGTAGGTCTTGCTGAAGCTAGTGACTGCTCTCATCCCAAACACAGGCTGAGGTTGCCTGGTGTCCTCGAGTTAGCCATGTGAAGATGCTTGGATGCTGGGTTGCTTCCTGTGTCTTTCTCAAGGACCCCAGTCACTGATGCTTCTATTTCTTTCTCATCTGTGCAGGCCCTAATAGGTCTTAGCATTTTAGATGCCTGGCCTCCGAGATATTTAGGCTGCAGCTGACCGTTCTGTCGATGGGATTTGACCTGCTGCCTTTTCATGTCACCCAGGAGATAAGCTTCAGCATCAGCGTGTACAGCCTGAGGGAGTGAGGCACTGAGCCACCCGGAGCTGTGGGGGGACTGCAGGGGTGCCCGTGGTGCCCTGTGCGGGGAGGTGGCTCGTGCCCATTTTGAAGGGAGACCTACACACCAGCGATCTCATCATCCCTTGAATTAGCGGTAGCTATGCAGGAACTGGTGTTTGCAGTTTAGTGATTGGATATTCCAGCAATTAAAGATGGTGTATGCTCAAGTATTTAACCATATAAACGTTAACAGTCTGAACACATAAAATTTTGCTCTTCCTTCTGTTATGTCAACCTGTAATCTGTGGTACTGAGTTTTAACAGGAATTGTTCTTCATGTTTTCTGAAAAGACCTGTCTCAGGGGTTTCTCTCTTGGCTTATTACAAAACAGTGGCAAAACAGTGCCTCAGGAATACTTCCTATATCAGGAAGATATAGGCATTATATTTAAAAATGCTTGTCAAGAAGCAATGTCAGGATGTGAGCAGGCTCCACTTTGAACCTGCTGGTCGGAAAAAGTGTGTGAATGTTGTCATATTGATGTAAACTGAAGCATCTTTAGCAATGCTTTAAGCAAGTATTTTTTTTTAATACGAAGAGATGAGGAAGAGTTAAGGTTTGTACCAGTTTATTGGCTTTTGTTACTTTGTACAAAGTGTCAATGTGGTTTTTTTTTTTTTTTTTACTCCCCACCCTGAACTCCTCTAGGACTCAGCACTGAAACCCTCTTTTAAAGACGCAGCATGTTTGTGGAACAGCTCAAAGCTGTCTGTTCATTCAAAAGCAAAGCAGCTGTTCCAGCTACGTGCTTTTAAGTCAATGCATGTGAAAATTTCATTTTAACTGCTTTTTCACTCCAGTGGTACATGGATTTAGGCAGTTACTGCCCTTTTGTTCTCTGTACCTGGTGATGTACCACATTATACCATGTGCCATCTTACCTCTAGAGTCCTGGTCTCAAACATCAGAGCTAACCTGGAGAAAATCTGCTCTCTGTATGAAGTGATGGCCCCAGTTGTGAAACTTTGCCACTGCTCACTTCTCTTCCATCTTTGAGTTGCTTGGTTACTATCTCCTCTGAAGTGAAAGTCTGAGAAGTGGCTGCAGCATGAGCTTAAACTACCTGCAGATGAGAAAACTGTGAAATACGAAATTGCAGGAAAGAACGGCTGAACGTGTCACCCAGCAGAGGTTGCTGTCAGTGAGGAATATCCAGGGATCAACGCAAAGAAGATTCAGGATCAGGTCTGACTTGGGAGGATGTTTAAAATTGCTCCCAGAAGCACACAGGCAGATGAAAGGACTGGTGGAGTGGAGACAACTATTGAAAGATGTAACCCGGACGGCATGACACCACTGTAAATAAAACAATTCTTTAAGTACAGCCATGTAGCTGGCTGCCCACCTTATGTGTGGAGTAGTGCAAGGCTGAGTCCAGCTCCCTTTGTGGCTGGGTGCTGGAGAGAGGAGTCAGGTGACTTGCTGGACTGTTTGCATTTGGACTACCATGGTTTTGTAGGAGAGACTGGGCAAATTTGATTTTTTTTCAGGAAAAAAGACCCTGAACAACTTAGGGGCTGGGAGGAGAAGTCTTAAAGCCTTCAAATGAGACTAAGGGTAAATGTTTTGGTTTCCTTCCTTGATAAGCAAGGAGAAAAGACCAGGAAATTAAAAAGCTGTCTAAGAAAGAAAGCCTCACCAGGAACCAGTGCCTGGGGAAGTTTAGCAGACAGATTAGAAGGTAGAGTTTTTTCTCTTTTCAGTGTCGTATTTAAGTAACCACAGGGATGGACAGTCTTCCTCATACTGCTGTCAAATCCAGATGGTCTTTGGTAATGGAAAAATAGCTCAGTAGAGAAGATGGGTGATGTGATACACTGTGAGGCTCACATCAGACTAAACAATTGACTTGATTTTTCCAAAATCATCATGAAAAGAGCAGTTGAGCAGACTTGAATTTAGGCATTTTGCAGTGGTGTTATTTTCTAATGCTGAGCTGAGTCACCGCTTAGTAACGTTTGTGCAGAGAGACAGAAGCTGATCGTCCTCAGCCCAGCTTAACTTCAGCTCTGCTGGTGCCTGGCAGTGGCTCACCCACAGTTTAACTCTAAGCCTAGCTTTCTTGCCTGGGTTTCAAGCTGCTTGGTGCTGTGTGGCAGTTCTGCCCTGGGGTGGCTGAGGGCAGGAAAGCCTCACCAGAAAGCACGACTCAGGCAGCATGTGGGCAGGTGTGACTTTTCTCTGAAATCTGTTTCAGTTTTGCACAGTTTGCGGTGTGAGATGTGCTCCTCAAAATAGGTCATCAGTTGATTAACTGGTATGTTGGTTCACAAAGCCTCTTGGCTTAAATCACACGGTGAGTCTGAATATTAAACAACAAGCCAGTTAAGTCAGACAATGTAAAAAACGGCAGTCACGCGTTTAAAAATTTTAGAAGTTTAATAATAATATTAAAAAATAGTAATGAAAGTAGTAATAAATAATAATGAAAATTAGGACAATAAGAGACAATAAAACAGAGAATTACGAACTGGGAGTCCGGGTGCTGGCATTCCATCACCAGGCACACCTTGCTAGCAAAGGATTACCTCTTAAAAGCAATAGCCTGTTGCGTATTCATATATCTCATACATGATTCAAACATTCTTTTCAAATTAATGTCTTTTTTTTTAACCTCAGCTCTTTCTTCCCATCTCGTTCCTTGCATTCCGAGCTGTCCTGGTAAAGAGGTAATATTTCTTCTCTGGAAGTCTTGGTGTCTGTTGCCATTATCTCTATCCAAACAGGATAGTGTGAAGAATTCCTTGCTTGTCTCCTTTTTATTCCTTAAGCTAGTTACAAAGTTACTCTACATCACACAGTTTCTATTTTAATCTTAGGCTATAGACCGAAAAAACAATATTTACTATACTACTTAAAACAATACAGCACTACTTAAAACATTAATACAGCATAAATTCCAACATAACACATATATTATTCATTTTAATACTTGTGAATAGCCAATCATACAATATGTATTTTTCACAGACAAAGGACAGAAGAAAGCCTCCTTTTTGGTGAGTTTAGTTACTTCAGAGGGACAAACAGCTGTGTAATCATGTGACCCGCTGAAGAAGCTTTTGGAAAATGCAGTGCCTGACAGCACTAGATTTTCAATAATAGTCTGAGACCAGCTCCTAACACTCAGGACACCTGGCATCAGACATCTCTTGTTTTCATGAACCACTGCACTGATGAAATATTTGCTTCTAGATGCTCTTTCCTGAAACCAAAAGTCCAATCAAGGGCAGATGTGTGGCCGCTTCAGGATCTTTTTCATGCAGGGCTGGCTGCTTTGCCTGTCCAGCCTGCTTGGATGCTGCTTGTAGCTGTGAGAGTAGATGTTTGGATGTTTTTGATAGACGCTGCTGTTAACAGCTCAGTGAGTGCATTATCTGCAAATCTTATGGCCCAGATAATGCTGGTAGTCAAGTAATCAAGCAGTGCATGAAAAACTAAGCTGCTGTAGGCCCCCATGAAAAGAAGCTTCAGCAAGGCACATTCCTGTGCTCCGTGGACAGGCTGGAAGGCACGCATTCTCCCCCGACGCTCTCACCAGGCTGTCAGTTAGGAAGGAAGAAATGAAAAGCTGCTAAGTCTTCATTTCATTTAAGAATGGAGATTTTTTTCCTCATTGTGCTCTTATCCCCTTTGATTTTTACCATTTCTGCTGAAGTCTCCTAAAAGGAAATTCTTTGTTGTAATAAGCTTGATACTTCCCTATGGTTTGCGTAATTTAAAAATACCATAGGCTATTTTGGGCAGTGATCCTGAAACTCTTCACTTTAATGACTACACAAAGTATTTTCTAAAGCCTTCAGAATCTTTGTGGATATGTATGTGGAAAATACGTTCTTAAAATCTCACTGTTTCTATAAAAGCAGCAGGCAAGATAGGTTCTCTTACTTTTCAGTCTTGTGTGTACACAGTTACATGTGCTTAACATTACTCTCGTACCCCATTCCTCTGATTTATCAGATTGCATCACCCCTTGCAAATATCAAGACTTGAGTGTGTGACAGATGTTAAGTGTGTGTTGGTGGAGTATTTATTGTAGGGAAGTGATAGTTTTCTCACAGGTTGGTAAGCCTGCTTTTACTCTGTTTTGTTTATCTGTCTAACTCTTGTTAAACACGGGTGCTCCCCAGGCTGTTGTAACATGCGACTGTTCAATATGTCTGGGCCTGCCGTGACTTGGGAAAGTGGTTTGCATGAACTAGGGCTGTTAGGTGTCTGCTTACTTCTGCTCTTTACTGGGTGAATGTCAAAATTACTGTTCCTTGCATTGGCAGGACTCAAATGAGGTTGTAGGAGAACTCACTGGAAACATCTGTTCAGAGAAGGGAGAAGGCGTGTAGGACAGCTGCAAGACATTCACCTCTGCTTTCCCCTCCTGCCCGTGCGCTGTGCCCTCCAGTGAAGGGGTAGAGCTGTTGCTGCTGTTGTGTAATAAATCAGCAGCTGAGAAGGGTTGATATGTAATTTTCACACCTTGCCACTAGGTTGCTTTATTTGGTCACCCCCAGTAGAATAAAGAAATGTCAGGGCTCATGAGGTACTGGAGCAGGGGTAGGAGTGAGCAAGTGGCTGGCAGAGGAGTCACAGATTAGTCTCAGCTGGAAAAGACCCACATGGATCATTGATTCCAGCTCTTATGTGAATGGCATTTATGGGGATCATACCCACAACTCTGGTGTCATTGGGAGAAAGGCTGGGTTGAGCTTGGGGTTGTTAAGCCGGCCGGGCTACCAGAACTGTCTGAAACTGCACTTTGGATATATTTTAACAGAAGTATTTCCCACACAGCTTTCCACAGCTGCTGTTGTGAAACCAGTCAAGTCAGCCATATCCTGGTGCAGTCTGTTTTCAAGTATATTGGGCTTTCAGATTGAGGGGTCTCTGGCGAGTTGGCACTGTACTCTGTGAGCTCTGAAAGAATAACACTGAGCAAAGCAGGCAGCTAGGCGTCGTGGTGAGTTAGTGTGAGGGAGCTGGCTGATGATAAGTGTTGTGGAAAGCATAAATATTTGCCCACTGTATGTAATTATTGTCAGACTGTGGTGTCCTCCCTGGTGAGGAGATGTAAAGCTAGAGGGAGAGCCGGGCTGACTGTGCTTGCTGCCTGACTTGTGGGAGCCTTTGGCTTGAGAAGGACTTGAAGCCAGAACCTGCTGCAGGATGACAAACTCCTGGTAGAGCAGCCTGGCTTTCAGGTGCAGTTGTGCTGGGCTCTTGGAGAGCCTGGGCTTGGGGTGATCATGAGACTCTGAAGGATCTCTGTACATACAGACTTGTACATACAAGGCCTGTGTGCTGGTAGTGTTCACAGATCTTCATTGTTCTTTGGGATGTCTCTGTCCTAAAAACTGCACAGCATCTTCTTCCTGCAGAACCCCATTCTTTGGAGGAACTTGTAATGATAAGCTAAAGCTGTAAAAGATTTTTGACACGACTTTATTTTTTTCTCAGTCTGTTTTTTATAACGTGACAAAAAATTTTTGTTGGCTTGCAGTGGGTTTTGAGCCCCTGTGCAGACCATTGCTGCAGTTGAAAGGCAGAGGAGAAGTGAGATGGGCCATGCCTGCAGTAAAGGATGTGGCATCAGAGTACCTGTGTAGCTTAGCTGCACATTGACCAAAACTTAACAGAGAACTCTTTGTATGTATGGGCTTTGAAGTCTTGTCACCCAAAGATAATATCTTTGAAATTTCTTGAGTCAGTAAGTTGTGGCCAGCATCTTAGTCTTTGGGACAGAGACTGTTCTCATTTATTTTTGGATAACACCTATTTCATTGTGGCCTACTCTGGAATGTTAGAGGTACAGTTAAAAAAAGAAAAAAAAATAAAAACCCTCACAAAAAAACCCCAAACCACCAAATTTGAGGCTGTGGCTGAATAGTCTAACCAACTTTCTATGGTTTCCATGGCTATTCAGTATTTGAAGAGGTGCATCTGGAAAAAGATGGTAATACTGGTATTTTTCAGAAATATTTCCTATTTATAGGGAACGTGCTCAGTATTAGAAACTATCATTAAGGTCTTAGTAATGTGGAAAAGTACATAAATGACTTATATATTCTGTTAAAGCATTTGTTGCTTTAAGTAGCAGCTCCAGGGACCCAGGAGTAGAATAGCAGACATTGCTGGATGTAGATGAGATTTTACTGGCAGAGCTCTCTAGCACCTGGTGTAGGAAAATGTTTTTCTCCTTACAATTGCCAAAGTTGCATACCTTTTTACTTCCATGCTGTAGTTGTTAAAGTTATGCTAAGGCAAGCAGTTCAGGTTCATTGTGGATACTTTGGATTGGGCTGATACCAAGTGCTTTCATGTTAAAAGGACCTTTAGTCTTAATTTTTTGTTGTTTTTGTTAAAATTCTGAAGTGGGTGAATTATACATTTCTGGTATGCATTTGTTTTGAAATGTTATCCCATTTATTTGCTGAATCAGTAACTTGTTGTAGCTTCCTTATATCCTGGACCTGTGTTGATGCTCTAAAAGGTAATGTAATTTCACTATGTATGAAAAATAGATTTGCCATTCAGCCACTAGAGCCTTGTGTTTTGAAAGTATACTTGCATGATGTGTTTTGCACATAGTATTTTTAACTTCCAGCTTAAGTGCCAACATGAGACCATTCTGTTTATTCCCCATATCTGGAGCTCTGTGTTTTGGGCAGGATTTCTGTTCTGCAGTAGCAGCAGTTTTAGCAGCTGCATGCTTTGAGGCCCCGTCTCTTCTGGCATGAGATCCAGTGGTGAAGTGAGAGAAGAGCAGCATGGGGGCTGGGTTGGACTGTCCCCGTTTTATGTCTTCTGCAGCTGGAGAGCTGCTGTTGAGAAAGGGAAGAGCCTGTCTGCCACCCCTGTCGTGGGGGCTGAAGGCAGGAAGTATGACCTTGAATGTTGAGAGATAGTCATGGCAAGGAAGTGATAAACTGGAAGCCTTTTCAAGAGACTTCTTAAGAATAATTTGAGGCTCTTTGAACAACTGGTCTGGTTGTGAGATTCTGTGGAGATAGATATATGTGTCTGCAAACACACATGAAACCCCCTCCCCGTTATCAGACAAGTCCTTGATGCTGGAATAGAAGGGGTCCTGGGAGGAAAACAGTGCATGATGCTTGGGCGCCTGAAGATACATACAACCAATGAAGTTTGCCTGGGTGACTCAAATGTGGCACTTGTGGCACAAGCATCCACCTTGCACAACTGCTTGCTGAAAGCAGAAGGTCCTCTGAATGTTCCCATGGCCCCTCCAAAAGCTGAGGAAACACCAGTAAGAAGCAGCCTTAGTGTGCTGGAGTGCCAGGCTCTGGCAGTGCACCATACCTAGCCTCAGGAAAATGAGAGTGTAGGGGGGTGAGGTTACTCTGGGTTGGCAGCAGTGAGACCTGGCAGGGCGGCTCCCTACTCCTGGCTGCCTGCTGATATCCAAAAATCCCTCCTGTGGTCATGGTTGGTGGCTTAAGCACAGACAGGAATCATACAGAGCTGCTGCCTGTTGCAAGTAAGGGCCTAGACATGGACAGTGCTGCCTTATGTATATAGGTAAGGATTACCTTTGTGTTTTGTATATTACTTTTCTAAAAGCAGAAGGCAGGGAAGGTGAAGCCAGGTTCTGTGAAAGTCAGTGATACTGTTGACAGCAAGAAAATAATGAACCTCAATCTAGATCCCTTTCAGGATTTATTCAGTACCTTTTTCCTTGTTGAATAAAATAATTACATGGGCTTTGCTATGTTTTCTGGATTTTGTCTTGGTGGACCCTCAGTTGCTGGTAGAAAACTAAAATACGCAGAGAAATCTGTCTCTCATCCATAGCAAATCTGGGAAAGCTAGACACTGATGTACTTAAAACTAGTGAATTTCGATAAACAAGACAATCTGCTTCCACTTAAATGCTGCTCAGCTGGGAGGAGAGGACTTGAGAAATTCTGGAGTTTCGCAGAAAGTCTCCCAGCTTCCCTGTCTAACTTTTGCAATAGAAACCTTAAGATGGAGCCCTTTGGTGGGTTTTTGACTTGTGTTTTTTTGTCTTGCTTTTCAGTTGGCCTGCTGCTGTGGTACTGCTGCTTGTTCCTTGTGCTGCAAGTGCTGCCCCAAGATAAAACAGTCAACCAGCACCCGCTTCATGTACGCGCTTTACTTCATCCTGGTGACCATCATCTGCTGTGTCATGATGTCCACAACAGTAGCTAACGAAATGAAAACTCACGTAAGTAACAAGGATCTGGTCACTGCTGCCCCTGGAAGAAAATCGGGCTCCTTCCACAGGTCTTTGTGTATAGAGGTGCTCCCTCAGAGGGGGCAGGCAATTTCCTCCACCCATCCACTTCTAAACCCAGATGGGATGATTTTCCATGCTCGGTCTTGATTTTTCCATGCTCAGCATCTTCCTGTCACCCACTGAGTATGTTTCACAACAGGAAGAGCCAAGGCCTAGTATCCTTCCTCTCTGGTGCAGAAATCTGCTGCAGTGAACCCACCCCAGGTTTGCTGTGCAGGCAGTCACAGGAGGGAGAAGTATTAGGGAACTTGTTTTAGTAGGATAAATCAATTCAGTCTAACCTTCGTTTTCTCTCTGGCAGCTTGTTTAGCGCAGAAGCAGCAAATTAGAAAATAACACTTCAAGTGTTGCAATTTTAATTCTGCCTTCCTGGTGTGATGGGCTACTGCAAAGCACAATGCTGCAGAGCCTCTACAAGGGGTTTTCTTCAGTGTGTGTTGAGTCATTGTGTTCACATGGCCTCTAACCACAGCAAATACTGTTCATCTCTAATTGTCTTTTTAATTAGAGAGCTTCAAAAGCATGAAAGAAGTTGTGGCTGAAGCTGAATTTTAAAACTCAAGTTTCTTTCAGAGTCTTAATATAGCTTTCCTAAGCTAAATGCTCACCAGCTTGCTTGTGCTCACACACTGGTCCTGTTGTACTACGTTTTTGGTTTGGCTTCATAAGCCACCCAAGTAGCAAAAATCCTCTCTCTCACCCACTACAAACTACAATAATAAAACTCTGCTTTTAACTAGAGGGAACAAAGGCTGCATTGCTTAATTCTTAAAAATGAAGATGCATCAAATGCATCATTGGGCCTCCTTCATGAGTTGTGTATGTGCTTGTCCTGGCTTCCATCAGTGTGAGCATCTTGTTTTGTGCTCCTCTCCCAAGTGAGTGAGATTGCACAGTGAGGCCTCTTTCCTTGTTGAACCAGTTGCTGAACAAGCTGATGCCCTGATTAGATTCTGCACTTGACTTTCGGTTGTCTCTGAAATGCTTCCCTCCAGAGCATCCCAGATGCAGAAGCTGGTGGCAGCACCTCCTTCCTGCAACACAGATGAACCAGCGGGTTTGTAGCAGGCTAGTTTGGGGGCTTCTGTGCTCTGCTGCCTGTGACCTTTCTTTCTTCTGATTGTACCTTCTTTGTATGTTCTATCCAAATTTCCTTTCATTTAATAGCCCTTTGCATGAGTTCTCCTAGTGCCACATTTTACCCCAGACCACCAGAAGCTGATGACCACCCTGTAGGTGCACCCAGTACAGACATGCTGCTTGCCTGTGAGTGACTTAAAAACTGTTCAACATGTGCGTGCTGAAATTGCTTGCCAGGAATTGCTTTGACTTACTAGATGCTTAGCTTGGCAATAAAGTGAATAACCCAAGGAACTTAAGTGTGTGGGAGACAAATTGTGTGCTCATATCCAAATTTCATAAAGTTCTTTTCCATCAGTAATGTGGTTTTAATGCAGCTTATATCCCTAACAAAAAATACTCTTTATCCAACAGAAAAGTGATTCAAGAAGCCTTCAACAACATGCTTTTCAGTATTGCCAAATTTCTTTTCCACTTCATAGTCTTGAAAGCTCAGTGTGGGAAGAAATGGCACAAAGAGTAGCTGTTAGTTTGAAGTGGAAAGATAATCACTGTCTTAGTTTAGAGCATTTGATGTCTTTGAATGGGAAATGGACCATCTGAAAGTAGGCTTTCTTTATCTGCTTTCTAATTTAATAATTATGTTCAGTGTTCAGGGATGTTAAAAGTTCCAAGACCTCTGAAGCTAATTCAGCAGTTTTAATAGGGTGCACCTTAAAAATACTTATTCAGACTAACCAGTCTCAGCTTCTCTGTGATGAACTGTGTTTTGAAAGTGCTGTGTACTTACTGATTCCTTTGCTTTTGGCCGGGTCATGGAACACTCCCAGCTCCTGAAGCCAGACTGTAAGCAAATACTTTGCATGGTATTTTTGNACTCAATTTTTTTTTTTTTTTTTTTTTTTTTTTTTTTTTTTTTTTTTTTTTTTGAGAAAACAGATTTTGATTAATTTTAATCAGATTTTTTAAAAAATTTAGTATTTAGGTAAAGAATTTCAAATTGTAGTGCAGTCCTTTTTAGAGCTGTAATCTTGGCAAGGATCCATGTGTCTCCTTTACCAGTGTATAGTTCAAATACTCATGCTGATCTTACATGGAAGGAATCTCTCTCGTTTGTCAGAGAGAGGTGCTTTTTTCTCTTTGGTTGTTTTGCTGTAAGTTCCCAAGTCTACAGTAGTAGATCTCTGGGGGAAGAAGCAAGAGGCATTGGAGGAACAGGGAAGAAGTTGATGGTTATTTGCAGAAAAATTTTGGATAATAGAATGTAAAATAGATTTTGCAAAAGCAATGTTGTATATCAAGGCAAAAGATTGGGTATTTATCAATCAAGGCATCTGAGCCTGGTTACAGGGACAGAAATACAGAAAATACCAGTATGGAGTTACACTCCATATTGTGCTTCTCTACCTTGATCCATGTATTATTTATTTTTTCCTGTTATGCTGTTTTTTTAAAAAACAGGTACAGCTTTACTTGCATGTGTTCTGTTGAAGCGAAAAATTGCATTTCACAGGCTTTGAAAGGATAATTGAGAGAAGAAAAGGGAAAGAATTGTTTCAGTCTCTCAAAACAATGTTTTGATTTTTTTAAGTAACATTTTTAATGTTAAAGCTCTTTCAAAACTAATGATTTCAGCCTGAAAATACCCATGTCCTACTTAATTAATGAAAAGAAAAATAAGATATTTTCAGGAAAACAAACACCAGTAAAACTCAGTTAGTTGTGTGAAAGCATTTCAGCACAAGATGGTCACATGTTCTGGTAAAACATACTTCAGGCTTATTTCCCCTGCTAGGTTTATATCTTGGCCCTTAACTGCATTATTGCATGTTAAACCCCAAATATGCTACCAGAAATAAGGATTCTGAGTGCAGATGCCCATTGCATAGTTCTGATAAAATTTAGCTATAGATTCGTGATGATGTGTTCTGGTCTGCTTGTTTCTTGTTTTTTTATTTAATTTCTCAGCTGCCCAGGACAGGTGATTTTACATCAGGTTTTTTGCCCTTGCTTTCCCACCTACATAGATTTTCATTCATGCATCCTTAACGAAGTTTGCCTGCCATATTCTCCCTCCTTGGATGAGGACATCAAGGTGACAGCAGGGTCCTCCAGGGCTGTTTCTACACACTTTTCCCTTCCTGTTGCCCTCGGATGCGCTTTGCCGTGCCGCAGTGCTCACACGTTGGGGTGCTGACGGACCCCGCACGGGGGTGGCCAGGCCCCAGTGTTGGCTTCTTGCACCAAGATGGTTCTGTGTGCTTGCAGCTTGCACTGAGAGGAGAGCACGTTCAGGACATCCTGTTTCTGTAGATGCTGCTCAGATGTTGATCATCTCCGAGAGCTTCAGTGCATGCTGGAAAATTGCCAGCTTTGCTGTGATAACATCATTGCTTGCGCAGCAGCTGAGGCGTTTGTGTTATTGGAGCGGATACTGAGTTTCTGCAACAAGAATGCTTTGTCCTCTAGTCAGAGGCCAAAGAATTTAGCTTCTGCTGCTTTTAAAGGTACGAAAAGTAACTATTTCACTGTATCTTGGAAAATAACTAATATGTGACTTAACAGCTGTCAAAAATATCCAGCAGCTGGTTAGCATGCTAAACCACATAGGGTGGGCAGCCTTCTCAGCAGCTGAACAGGTTTCAGAGATATAGATTGAAAAGAAACATTAGTCTTTTTTGTCTATCAATGAAGTCACATAAGCCTCGATAAGTTGTTCCCAGCAGCAGACCATCCTTTCACAAAAACATGCCCTTTTTCTTACACTAGTCCTATTGTCCCCAGCATTGTGCTTGTGTGTTGTATCTGTTAGGGTCTCCAAGAGTTTGATTTTATTTTTGTTTTATTCCTTCAGGACCATGGGTCTCCTGAAAGAACATTCAGTCCCATGGGACTGTTTCTGTGGCCATCATTTTTTACTGCATAGTGTGGTGAATACTGCATGGTGGCTAAACACTTTGTTGCTTATGTAGGGCAAACTGAGCTATTGTTCTTGTGAATCCATCTATTTTCTCTCAGCCAGACCTGTAATGAAGTCAATACTTACAGGAGGTTCAAAAATCCCATCATGATTTCTGTAGAAACCTATGCAATTAAAGAAGGTGCCTATTTATGGCTACCCAGAGATCTGTTTCTAATTAGCTAGTCAGTCAATCACATTCTGTGATATTTTTGTTTTGTTGTGTTTTGTTCTGAACGTCTTGTAAGTAAAGTGAATGGATCTTGTAAAAATCCGTCTCCTTGGTGAGTACTATTATCTATGTCAAACAAATAAGTAATTTGCCCAGAAATATTTTTAGTTCAATATTATGCCATTTTCTAACCTCTCCTGATTAATGGTTATGATAAGCAAAGAACAGGAAAGTATTCATTCATAGCCCAGTTGCTTTCCTTGGCATTGTTGTGGCCCCTTGGCTTACCGTGGCGTCACTGTAGCATTGATAGTTCTCATGATTATTCTAGTCAATCCATTAGCTCATTTTGAATGCTGGCATGTTTGCCCAGTCTGACATTTCATTGCTTTCCAAGGCCTGGGAAAAGTGTTGCTGATGCTCCAGACAACTTCTCAGGAGCTTTCCAAAAACTCTTGGATGCAAGTTAGCCACAGCTACTTGTTTAGTGTCCAGCTTCTGTACACAGTGGCTACTAATCTCTGAGTTACTGCTGAAAGAGCAGCTTGGAGTGGCCCAACTTGAATCCCTTTTTGTAAAAGGGAGCTGTGCTGGGACCAGTTTTCATCTCCTTGGCTGGTTGTAGCCCACCGAAGATCAGCTCCATATTGTAGTTAGGTTTGCCACCCTTAGCTCAGCAACTTAAGTGTTACTGTGAGCTCCTCTTTTTGCGAAACTGCTAGGAGGGTTGTTGAGTTCCTGCCTGGTTTGGATTCCTGGAACATGGATTGAAGTTGCATACCCTGCTGAGAGAGGTAGGCTTGCAGAGCCTGGTGGCTGGAAGCTGGCAGTTTACTTGTTTATCACTTGTTTCCTGTGTCTCAGAGAGCTTTCTACCCAGCTGGGAATGTTGTCTGATGGCTAGCACACAGACCCTGTTATTCTTTTATTGTTATGGCGTTGTGTACTGGCCTGCTTGCTGAATAAAGGGGTTTCCTTTGCCATAGCTGTTCATTTGTGCATGTTGTGTCCTGCTGTATGTTGGCTTCTCTATCCTCCAGTCACCTGTACTGATAGCAGCAGTCAACTCCAGAGGGTTTAATAATGTTGTTCAACTGGTCTTACCAGCCTCAGCTGAGGGCTGCAAGCATACAGAGAGGCCCTTTTTTCTTTGAAACGGACAGCGGTTTTCTAATTAAATTCCTGTGTTTCTGTGCAGCTAAATGGCTTTCTGGCTGTGAAGAGAGGATGTCTGCACAGAGGTGCCTCACAGCAGTGGGTCCTGACCACACAGACCTGTTTTTTTGAGCACCCAGCATCATGTTCATGTGGTGAAATTGAAGGCAAAATGTGCAGTTGTTTGTTTTCCCCTTTGAAGGGAAAGGCCTCAAAGGCAAATATTTAATGAGTCAAGAGAAGCAAGAATATTCCATCTTTCTGTTAATTTAAAACAAAATCAGGTCAACTGGCACAACTCCCTTTCAGAAGCTGTGATGGAGAGGAGGGTGGTTGCTGCCCCTGTGACACTTGGGTGTGTGTCAGTCTGCATTTCCAGCCAGGGCAGCACAAGCCCCGGTATGTCTCATGTAGGCTGAATTACTGAAGCAATCACAGTCTTTTGCTGTACAGCGTGGGAAGAAGGGAGAAGGTCCCTAGGGTGAGGGCATAAGCAGTAATGGGCAGGAATGGCATGAACCAGGAGAGCTGAGGGAAGGTGGATTTGTACCCCAAGGGATCTGTAAAGAGTCAAGTGAAGGCTCTGGAAGACTTCTGTCCCTTATGTTTTAGATTTTGTTATATCCCCTAGACTCTGAAATCCAGGCTAAAGGGGTGTCAAAAGTCAAAGGTATTAAATGAAGTCACTGAAAAGTCAGTGGTGCACAGACGTAGATGTGCTTATGTGTGCCTTGTGTCCTTGCTAACAGTTTATATATAATGTGTTCTGCTTTTCAGATTCCCTTCTACAAGCAGATGTGCAAGGGTATTCAGGCGGGTGAGATGTGTGAGAAGTTGGTGGGATACTCTGCAGTGTACAAAGTCTGTTTTGGAATGGCCTGTTTCTTCTTTTTTTTCTTCTTGTTCACCATCAAAATTAACAACAGCAAAAGTTGCCGAGCATACATTCATAATGGGTGAGTTTTTTGTTTGATTGCCTAATTTTCACATCTCTTTACAAGTTTATGCCACAAAGTTTCTACTTGGGTGTAGTACTATCAGAAGAAAGAGAAAACAAAAACCAAAAAACTTTACTTTGCTCTCACTATCAGGAATAATGTCTTCAAGTGAAAACTAAGTAAAGTGGTAATCAGTCATCAAAGAACGGGGTTTTTTTCTTGTTATGCTTTAAATAGAGATTTCTTGTGGTACTAAAGTTGAAAATCTCTAATTTCTATTACAACCAGATTTTTATTTGGTTTTTTTTTTTCCCTCTCATACAGATTCTGGCTTATTAAACTTATACTTCTGGCAGGAATGTGCTCAGGAGCCTTCTTCATTCCTGATCAGGACACTTTCCTCAATGGTACGTCCTCTTGTTTTGATAGGCTGCTTCATTCTCTACTGTCTTGTGAGTGGTCAGAAACCTGAGAGGTCTCATCAACATGAATATCATTGTTTCTTCAGGTAAAACCCTTACAGGCCAGATGCAAAAACAGTATTTGGAGCTGTTTGGGGCGAGCATCTTGTGTGCAAACTACATGATCTTCATGTGAATGTGCAGGGAACAGCATGTTTTTTTCTGATCAAGAGCAGGCCAAAGTGATAGATAACAATACCACTGCAGCAATTCTTTAAGAATTCTTGCCAATTCTTTAAGAAATATGGAACTATAATGGTGCAGAAGGAATTGTTCACGCAAGAACACAGAGCTGTGTATTAGTTTGGCTTGTGCAGGTAGCTCTGGCAAAGTGCAGAGTCGGGCTGCACAGTGGAGAGGTGTCAGTGCTGCAGGAGGCACAGTAACCTGCTGGGCGCTGGTGTCTGCTCCCTGGAAACTTGCAGTGCCCCAAAAGAATTTGTGATGTTGTTAATTTTCAGGTTGGGGGCATACATGCAGTAAAGTAAAATTAGAGTTCTTGGGCCCTGGTAAGTGTGCTCTGCTGAGGATGCCATGTCAGAAGCATTTCCAGTTTTGGAAGGAATGCTGGCATAGCAGAGGCATGGCACTAGCCCAGTACTGAAGTGTCAGGTGGGAGGGGAGCGTATTGCAGGAGTCTTACGGGCTAGGAGCAAAAATCCTGGTGATACCAAGATGAGTTTCTTCTCTTACATTTGAAATAAGTACATCTTACAGATATTTATAAGCCCTTAAGCTGTTGGGCCTGAACAGGTATGGGAGATGGGATGGGATCAGTAAAGCAAAGGAGCAGTTGTGTATGCTGCGTGCTTCCACTAGGACTTGCTTGGTTACCTTGTTCTCAACACCCATCTGCTCTAGGCAGGATGTTTAAAAGGGTAGGAGGAAGGGGTAGCAGGAAGGGGAAGAGAATAGAGTAGACAGACAATGAGCACAGTACTCTGGGAAACTAAAGTAAAAATCACTACAAGTAACCCTCTGCAGGTATAATTCAGCTTCTTGCTCTTGCTGTCTCTTTGGTCCTGGCTCAATTTGAGGCCCTCTTCCATCTCCTCTGTCAGGCTGTGGAGTGGCTGCGTGTGTTTGTCCTTAGGACCCATTCTGTTTGGAGTAGATGTAGCAGTACAATGCCTTGTACTTGTGAGCAGGTGAGACTGCCGGTCATCACTGCAAGTGACCCTTTTCACGGTGAAACCTTTCAGGAACTGATGTGTTTGCAGAAAAGGAGAAACAAAATTTTTTGTGCTGATTCTCAACAGCGGTCTAATGTAGTCCAGAGATACAGCATAACAAGCTTTCTTCCCCAAACTAGCTCATGACTTTCACTCTAAAGCTGTATTCTGCGACTCCTGCTAAACTGACCCCTAGAATGCCCCTGAATTTGAGAATTACAGATGGTTTGGATATAGTATGTTTGTGGGGTTTTCTCCCCTCCTTTCAAGAAACTTACATTGTCTTTTGGTTGGCTGGTTGGTTGGTTTGGATTTTTTTAGAGGGAGGGGGTCATTCTCCCAACTGCTTTTTTTTTCATGAAAAATAAAATCTCTCGCCATGTTTCCCTAGTGGTTTGTTAATCATGGAGGAGGTAGATTATTTACAAGCAGTAGTAGGTTTCTGTGGGTTCTAGTGTTATATCCACACTGGCTATGCTGATCTTATCTGTGATTGATCCATAAATGTCTGCAGTATACTGTGGCAGAGGGAGATCATGAGAGTCTGTCTATTTAATTATTCACTGCCTTGGTGGTCTGACTTTTCCTACTCTCTCTTTCCCGAATATCCAAGCCACTTTTTGCCCTGCCTATTTTTTACATACTTTTTAACAGAATAACTTTGTCCATTCTTTTTGTTTTGTATGTTTGAACATCAGAATGCTTATCAAGTGTATACAATATGTTTAGCAAACCACACAATGACATTTTTGCTTGCTTTTAAATAATGAGCTTATGATAGAGTAAGAAAAAAATGAGATAATCTCTACATCAACTACTAATGGAAATGAGCCCTGACTGTTCCGTTCCTCCACTTGACTTACACAGGCTTTTTTTCAAAGGGAAAGCACAATGGAAGGATATGAATTTTGCTGATGCACTTTCTTGGTCCTTTCTTCACTGAAATCAGCTGCACACCTGGAGTAATTTGTAGGCTTTGTACTGCAGAGCAGCACAAGCTGTATATACAGCTAAAAATTAAAATAGGTATCTGTATTTCCTCAGACACTTCTGATATTGCATGTAAGAAATCTATTGTCCAAAATATCCAAGCAGTTACCCAGGTACAGTATATGTAGGTCAACAGTTAAGTACCCAAATAACCTGTCTTAAAACCAGTCAGTGAATACTGAGTGTTCCTTGGGAGTGGCTTGGAACAGCATTTGTGAATAGATAAACCCCACATTTGTTTTTCTGTGGTACTGGAACCTGGAGGAGAAGACATTGCCCGTTTTAATGATGATTGGGTTCCAGTACCTTGCAATTTCGGGATTTAGATTCCTGTGGAATGCCTTCACACCACCTCCCTCCTGCCAGTCACAAATAAAGGTTTCAGTATTTTCTATCCGAATATAGCAACTCATAGTCTCCACAAAAATTTTCTAGGTTAGGAAAACCCAGTAGCTGTCCTAACATCATTATATTGAAAGTGTAGCAGGTTGCAAGCTGAATTCATTAGGGAGCTAATCTTGAGTTAACTGAGCTGGCCTTTCATCTAAAACCTCTCATCTCATGCTACATTTGGGAACTTGAGATATTCAAACCACATTGACAGCTTCACTGCATAGACAATAAATCCATTTTATCTCAAGGGAAAGGCGTTTGACCTATTTTCTGCCTCTCTGCCTTGCAGCCTGGCGCTATGTAGGAGCAACAGGAGGGTTCCTTTTCATTGCCATTCAGCTCATCCTGCTGGTTGAGTTCGCACACAAGTGGAATAAAAATTGGTATGTGTTGGGCAAGTAGTTGTTTGCTTAAAATTCTGGTGGACTCCTGGCCAATACATTTCTTGTAACAAAGAATGTAGATGTGTCTTGGGTGTAATTTTTGAATAGAAGACACTTGAATATCAGTATTCAGACCTGTTCATATTTGCTTCATCTACTTTCTCCTTCTCCAGCAGAAGTATTTCCTCATTGCTCGCTTCTACTCTGCTGATTTGTTCTTAACCCAGACTGCTTGGCTTCCATTAAGTAGTAGTGTCTTGGGATACAAAAATTTCTTACTTTAAGTTACTCTATATTTTATATGAAAATACATCTGCTAAGTAGAGTGGTGCAAGAGAATAAAACTGGATCTGCAAAATGTAATAGTGAAACTGTCTGCAATGTTGTGACCTGATAAATCCTGCTTTATCAATGTCGGCTTAGTGCACATCAATTTTTTTTCTCAAACAACTGCTAATTTGTGTTCAACTTCTTTCTTGTCATCTAAATATGCAAGATTCCATTGTCAACCTGGATATACACTATTTGGGCATTGACTTCATTTTTGGTCCAAGGATATTTTCTATTACTGTCCTAGCCCTTCACCTCTCATCAAATTAATATATTTAAGTTTTCCTCCCACATGTATGCTTCTGCCTCCACCTCCACCCTTCTGTCTTGCATTTCCTCCTCTACAAATTCTTGCAGTTCTTTCTTATTCTAATTAAAATACCACCTGCTGAGAAAGAGATTTAGCAAACCTTTGGCTTTGTTAAATTCCTGTTTCAGGGAGGAAGAAGTGAGAATTCCTTATATCACAGATATTTTTAGTGCTAATTGCTGTAGCTGTTTTTTTGTGGATGAAAGACTTCCAGCACCAGCATGTAACTTCAGATCTCTTTACATTAGATATTCTTTTAAAATAAATCCTGTTTCCAGAAAACAACAGGAAAAAAAATCCACTGAAAAGACTTTCCATCTACAAAACAGACCATTGTTTCAAAACAGCTGTTTTAGTTCCTCCTTTTAAACCCTGGTGAGCTTTGCAAGAGATGTTTGGAAGGTGGAGAAAGGGAATCCAAATGGACCACTCTCTAGGTGAGGAAGACCAGTAGTTAGGCCCAAATGGAGAGGAGGCTTTTTGAGTGAAAGAGTAGTAAAACTTTCAGGGTAGTACAAGGAGCAGAAGAGAGGCTATGCCAAGCAATAAACCTCTGGTTTTGTTGTGTGGAGAGCACCACTTGCTAGCTCAGCCTGGGGTACTTGGAGGTGCCGCTGAGGAAACCCCTGAAGTATTGAGCTGAGATATGCTGATGGGTTGATCCCAGAGCACTCCTGGGAGTTCTAGGAGTCAGCACTGGGCTGTAATTACAGAAGGAGCTGATTGTGATAGTACAGAAGATAAACACTGATGCTAAGGAATGTTTCCCTCTGTTTCATGGGTGGGAACCTTGCAAGAGTCCATGCTGGTGTAGGGATGGACGCATGCTTTGGGAAAGTAAGCACTGTATTTTGTGTTTGAGGATATGAAGAGCTGTTAGAATTTTATGTTCAGGGCAAGGGAGGTCAAAGATAAGATGCTTGTCTCTCCCCAGGACTGCAGGTGCAAACCACAAGCAGGTGTGGAATGGTTTGCTTGCCTTGGTCACTCTCATCCTGTACTCCATTGCTGTGGCAGCTCTGGTCCTCATGGCTCTTTTCTACACGCGCCCAGAGGGCTGCACGTACAACAAGGTCCTGATCGGAGTGAACGGTGGCCTGTGCCTCTTTGTGTCCCTGGTGGCCATATCGCCCTGTGTCCAGAATCGTGAGTGCACTGACCTGTTCTCCTCCTGGGTTTTTGGTGCCGCCACAGTTGTATGCCTGGAGGTGTAAGCCATGTCTGGGCAGAAAGTCTAATGGTAGTTGAGAATTGGTGCTGCTCTTGACTCCTTATCTACATTGTGAAGTGCTGTTGCTCATTGTCAGCTTGACTTCTGAAACTACAGAGGCGTGAGGCATTTTGGGTGTGCCATCAAGCACATAGTGTAGAGAAGGCCCACCTGCTCATGGCTGGCACTGTGTTGTGAAATTTACCTCAGTCTGGCAGTGGTAGCTCTCAAACTCACTGCTGTTTCACCATTTACTTTTGACTTCTTGAGATTTATCATTTGTAAAGTCTGGGCCTGGTGGAGTTGCCAGCAGTATTTTACACTTTGTATGCTGTTGGTATCTTGCAGACTTTGGATCTGAAAATAGTAGAGTGACTTCAACAGACTTTATAGGCAAATAAAATTGTTGTGGCAGCTTTTGAAAAGCAGCTGTGTTTGACAGAAGCACAGAGGTGATTCCTTACTTACACGGGAATCTCTAATGCTTCTCTAAAACAGCCCACAGAACTAAAGAATAGACTTTTTTCTCTTTATTGGACAGTGGAACTGTTTCTAAACTACCTCAAACACTTATTAACTGCCTTAAGTAAAAAATAAAAGATACTGATGTGCTGTTCTTTAAAGGATATAAATTTCTTTTTCAGTTTGTTAAAGTGTCTACAAAAATAACTAATTTTTCCTCTTTCTTGTAAAGGCCAGCCCCATTCTGGCTTGCTGCAGTCAGGAGTTATCAGCTGCTATGTCATGTACCTCACTTTCTCAGCGCTATCCAGCAAACCACCAGAAACTAGTAAGTTATCTAATGCTTTCTGCGAATACTTTTAAACATGTTGTGTATTAAAAGCAAGAATTTAGCAAACCTTTCTAGACTCAGAAATATAGAAGTGCTGGGCTTGGTCTTCACAGAAAAAAATGGAAATGATACAAATAAATCTGTGCAGCCAAGAGACTGTGGAATTAACACTCTCTGTGCGTGTTAAATGCTTTGGCATAGGGGCGCTTAACTTACCTTGGGTGAGTTGCATGTCTTGCACCATTTCCCATTTCCTATGAAGAAATTTCCCAAAGTGTTGTAGCCTATTCCTCCTATGACAAGAACATGTTCTCATAATACAGGATATGATGAAATACTTGATGTGTTAGGCCACATGATAGAGAAGGATTGGAACGAATGGCTCTTGGATTCCTCTGGAAGAAGCTGGGTGATCAGCTCCATCCAAAAGTTTACTAGGTCCAGTTAGTAGGTGCTGGCCATTAAAGCAGATACTAATATGACACTGTTTTCTGCTAGAATTAGTCTGCTAGGTAGGCCTGGACTCCTAATGAAGCAAAAACTTGAGTACCACTCGTATTTTGTTTTGAGAAGAAGTATTCCAAGAAAGGACTTGGAGTTATGTCTCAGAGTCACGTTGCAGCTGAGATGATGTTGTTCTTCAGCAGGGTTCTCAAACTCCACTTGGCCTTTTAACCACTAGTACTGCAATTCAGGAGTATGTAACTCACTAGAATTTTAAGTTCTTTACACAACAAAACCAGAGCAAGACTTTACAGCACAGTTCAAACTTTCCTTTACCCAAATAAACATCGCATTAGTATGTTTGCTTTGGAAGCATTCTCTTCATTTAGAGGAGATTTTTCTGGTTTGAATTTGTACACCCTTTATTATTGCCCAACTTTTAGTGTTCAATAGCTGAAACAACAATAGCTAGAGTAAAATAAGTCCAATGACACAAAGGAAAAGTTTGTACAGACACTTCTCAAGAAGAAAGGGGAGAGATGGGGAAAAAAAGTCTGTCACACTTGTGTAGGTACAGACATACACACAAGAGTATTCTAGAGTTAGGAAGTAAACCAGACAGTATTAAAGTGTAAAATTTACTTATGGAACTTTAGCAGTGTTTTGAACTAATATAGATTTGAATTTAGAAGGCATCTGGGTTACTCAAAGGTCTTGCCACAGTGTAGAAAGAAAAAGAAGGGGAAGAAAGTGATATGTGAAATTAAATAATTTGCCTTGTGTTGTTTCATGCTTGTCACAGACAAAGTCTTCAGCAGTTAGGTGAATGTTCTAATTCTTGTATATATTGCAAGTGTGGTTATTGCATTTGTTAGAGTATGCATCAAGCACACTCTTAGACTTCCTTGTCTTCCGATGCCTGAGAATTTTCACAGTTGTCATCTGCTCTCAGAGATGTTCCTTCTTTGCCTGTCTGTGTGATAAGGACTCCACATTTGCTTGTCAGCTCTCACAGTGGCATGTGCTGGAGAATGTATGAGGTGCTGGTACTTATTATGGGGTCCTAGGCCCTGTAACTCAGATTTGCCATGAACTTACCTAACATTGATTTGACTGAGAGCAGGACAACTACCGACCACCTTTTTACTGTATATGGATTTCATAATTGTCCTCAAGGCGCCCCTGCTGTCAAAGAGATTTCTGATCTGAGGTCTGTACTGTCTTGGTCTTATGTGGTTTTGTAGCCTTGGGTGAAGTGTTGGCTGACTTCCAACTTCCTATTTCTTAGTTCGCAAAACAGTTGGTTTTTTTCCTTGTTTGTCTGTTGTGGTCAAACAGGAAATTTTAGTACCCTACTAAGTTGCATTTTTATTTTGTCTGAAACACAGAGTCTGCCAGGTCAGATTTACCCATTTTTTCTCTGTGATCTTTCTGAGAGATAGACAGAAACAACTGACATTTACTTGCCTACTGTTAGATAATAAAAATTCAATTAAAGCCTTCAGTCTGAAGATTACTTTAAAATGCAATGAAATGAGCTCTACAAACTGTTCCTTTTGTTTGTTTGTTTGTGAAGTCCTGGATGAAAACAACCGGAATATCACGATCTGTGTACCTGAATTCAGTCAAGGCCTGCACAGAGATGAAAACCTGGTTACTGGCTTGGGTACTACCATTCTGTTTGGCTGCATTTTATATTCTTGGTAAGTCTGAGAGTTTGCAGTTACCTTTCTGCAAATGCAATGTTGTGGTCCAAAGAGTGAAGGCTTATAGCAGGCCTCATGTAAAGTCACAGAGACGTGTGGAGTAAAGCTGAGCTGGAAGGTTTGTATTGTCCTCAGCTTCAGAATTTTAGACATTTTAGTTAAATATGTTCAACAAGATAATACAATTTTTGAAAGAAATGTATCTTAGTAAAATCTAGTAAGGCAATTTAGATCTAGAGGCAGAAGGAAAAAAATTCCACCTGTTAATGATCCCAAATAATCTCAGCATTAAACTCTAAAACTCTATACAGTTACATTCACCTGAAAAACTCATCTGAAATTTTTGTAGCCTCCTGGCAGACGCTATGACTGTTGACATTATAGTAACAAGGGACACTGACTCTGAGCCTGGTTTTGGAGAAAATCAACTTCATTACAAAAGTTCTCTAGTTTTATACTCTACTCCGATCCAACTGGACTGGATTGGTTAACTAATCAATACATTGTGCCTGGTTGGCTGGTTAGCTTAACATCTTAACACAAAGAGATAGAAAAGGGGAGAGAACAGCACCTGCAGGTGTTTAGACTAGAAGTTATCATGTTTAGACTAGGAGTTCAGAGTCTCACAAGCAGAATCTGAGAAAGTTGGTTTTCTCAGTCTCTGACCAATTTGTGGGGACCACACTATGACTGTCCTTGAAGGTTTTTTAAACAAACTGTTGGTAGGGTTCTGGGCTTCCTTTGAACAAATTATGAGCACAATATTGCCATCAGGATTTTATATTGATCTCCTCTTAAAAAAACCCTTCTTGTGCCTATGCTGCTCACCTTTGATGCTCATCTTATATCATTGCAGCTCACTTCAGTAAATTAAGTTATGCCCTGGGACAGGGAGGTGCCAGTGATTGAAAGGTAGTGTGTAATTTATTTTGGCTGTGCAGCTTGCCAGAAGACAGAACTGCCTGTCTGCTGCAGGTTTTTGAGCAAGTTTTGCTTCTGAATCAGTCCACTTCAGAATTGACCTGCAGAAACCCCTTCATATTTCTGTGAAGTGAAAACAAGAGACTTATTCTTCTGTTTATCAAACACATACGTGTATTCCATTTTGTTCTGATATACAAATATGGATATCATGGATCTAGTTCACATTAGAAGGGCACTTACAGTATGTCAGGGAGGGGTTTCAGCACACAGACAATATTCATGTAGCCTGCCACTGAACATGTAGCTGGGGAGGCAAGAATACCTTCAAGGGGAATGTTTTGAAGCATTGCTTTCTAAGCCTCAATGTGTACACCAAAGCCTTCCTGTGGATAATGGGAGGTTTGCATTTCACATCCTAAAAGGGCAGGACAGGGCAAGAAGTGTTTCCTGTCAGATGAAAGTAGAAAGGATTCCCCCACAGATAAATTCAGTCATGCAAGAGAGTAATTTCTAGGAACTGGTACACTGACAGCAGTTGCTGGTAATTTACTTTTGAAAACTGACTGCCAGAGACCTGTGAGTTTGCTGGCAAAGCCTTTACAGAAACGCTGAGCCAAAGTGATGGCTGTGAACTGAGTATAAAAGCACTAGTTGTGCACAGCAGGAGAGATCTCTTCTGGCTTGCAAATTGGAGCACTTAGATTTTGCTGCTGTCAGATGGTGGTGAATTCATCACCTTTCCTGAGTGACCTACTTTTAAATTCATGATTCAGTCTGAGCTGGCCAGTGGCCATCTGCCAGGCTGGTTTGTACCTAGTGCAGGATAAACTTTTCACATACTTAGTGCTTGATGATAGCATCCAGGTGAATGCTTAGCTGAGACATGGGAGTAGACTGTTTATGTTTGCTGTGATGTTGAAGAGTTACCCTTTTGGGGCTAGTTATGCCCAGGGGTTTGACACTGTCTTCTTTTCCTCCTAGTTTGACCTCAACAACACGTGCAAGCTCAGAGGCACTGAGAGGAATATATGCAACAGCTGAAACTGAAGTGAGTTTTTGCTTCTTCACACAGGATTTTTGTGAAGACTTTTTCCCGTGCTTTTATTGCTTTTGTTTTTGTGGCTGGTAATCTGAAAACAAGCTATTCTTGGTAGCATATATGCTGTGTGCCTCTGGGTGAGGAGAGTTCTGTTCATCAGAACATTTGCCCACCTTGGCCCTTCCGTAGGTCTTGCTGGTCCCATGGAGGTGCCTTTATGTACTGAAATGAGTTGCTGCTCTTGAAGTTTATTCAGCATCCTGCAGACTTCCTGTAAATCTTATGTTCGACATGAGCTCATGTCCTCTCATTTAAGGGAAAAGCATGCTGGAAAGCTACCAGAAGAAAAAGTGGAGGCATTCTTGAACATTTTCAGTCCTGGTTGCCTTTGTTCTCACACCAGCTAAGATCCCAAGTTCTTATCTCTTAATTTTATTTCCATACATAAGTGGTTCCTTTCTTTTTGCCTATAATTTAATCTCTGATCGTATTTCTTGTCCTTGTTTCAGCTGTACAAGTTTCTTTGTTCCACCTACCTGTTACTTTGGCTTCCTTGTCCTGGGAACACCCAGAAAACTCTGGGAAATGAGTGGGGGTTTGCTAAGTAACAGTTTCCCCTTGCTTAGATTTGCTAGTGATGCTCTTCAAATTCATGTGTGTGTTTGGAAGATGAGTCTCCATCCCTAGCTCTTTCTGCATTGGTGTTACTTGCATCTACAGTTTTAGCTTCTATTTCACAAGTCTGTAATCAGAGTGTGGGAGTTCAGAAACACAGAGGTATCTGCTGAGGCCATTAGTGTTTGCAGTAGCTGGGCGTGGGGAATCACAACAGGTTCCAGTGTGGGAGTGCCGGGATGCCGGGGCGCTTCCCTGTGGCAGGAGGCTGTGGCCGGACAGGGCGCCAGTGCCAGCCCAGCACAGAGCACCGAGACCCGCCATGGCCCGTCTTAGGCAGGTCCTGGTGGGCCTGTGCTGTCCCACCCTGTGCTGAGGGACAGGACGGGGAGCTCTGGAGAGAAAACAGCTGCCTTTTGTGCCCCTGCACCTCCTCTGCCAGCCGTGCTCTGTAGGAGGCCTCTGCCGGTGGGTCTGTGGCCTGTGGAGGAGCAGCGGGAAGGCTGGGACCCAAGGCACGGCATGGATTTGGGATGTGGCCTCTCACCGGGAAGGTCCGTCTAGTCAGCCAGAGTACTTGCCCACTGGATTAGTTCTGGACTGTTGGGTTTTAAAGAGTGTACAAGAGCCACTGAATGTAAATGTAAAGAAAGGACTGCTGAAGGGCAGCTAATTGCACTCTGATTGTCTCCAGCCCAGAGAGGGCCTGTCAGCTCTGCTGGAGGCAGCTGAGTGCTAGGGCTTAGGGCAGCTGTGCCAGCGTGGCTGCTTTCAGTCTGTGCCAGGACTTAATTACAGCTGGTTAAAATGCTGAAGGGAACCCCAGTGCTTGCTTCAGATTGTGAGTGCAGCCCCAGCATAACTCAGGCTGGCACTGCAGGTGAGACTTGGCACAAGAGTAGAAGGAGGTAGAGAATAAGAGGTTTACGTAAAGTCTCAGTCTTTTGAGAAAGAATAAGCATTTTGGCTTTTCCTGAGTTTATGAATCCAGTGAGTACAGGTAATCAGGGATATGTGGGGTAAACCTGCCGCTTGATGTTTCTGGTGGACATTTTACTTTAAAGACCTACTGTCTGGGAAAACATGCAACCAGTCCCTATAACAGGGGATAAGCTAAAACATAAAAGTTTAAAAGTGCAAAGCATAGATATTTTTTCATGTGTATATGATGTCTCAACCAAACTGAGGCACCCCAAATGTGGTTTTACACAAGGGTCTTTGACCCTTCAGGCATTCAGTTGCAGTATGATTTCAGTACTCACTGGCGCACAAACAATAATTACTAAATCATAATAAAACTTTGCAAAGCAGCTATATTTCTGCAGCAGTCTTCCTGCTCGTCTGTTGATCCAGACATCCTTTAAGTCAGTCTTGAAACAGCTACTTATCTATGATGCTGGTATGGTTTCAAAAGTGTTTTAGAGGCCCTAGGATGCTGGCCTTAACTTGGCTGTCCGAGGCCATGTTTTATCCTTCACAGACAGCTCTAAGTTTCCAAGAAGCAATGTCCTTATTTCCAGGACTGGGCTGTCCTTTAGTTTGTTTTACTTAAGCGTAAACAATACCAAAGTCTCCAGTAAAATTCCAGTGCCTCATTACATTGTACAGTATACTGTGAACTAATACAACTAAACAAAGTTAACACACTTTCATAATATAAAGACTGATTGATGTAACAGGGAAGTGAATTTCCTAACAGGGTTCATTGTCTTAATCAGACCACAGGCAAAAGAAATCGCAGAGAAGGATATTACCAGTACAAATCATATTTGTGATACACTACAGAAAGTGCTGACTTTTACTGTAGTCTGGTGCAGGAAATACACTTATATTTGTTTATTGGATGGTCAACACCTTTTCTCCATTTACATTATCATTCAACACAGGAAGTGTAAATTTCAGCTTTCCTTCCTCCATCAGGTTAAAAAAAAGGGAATCTTCATTTAAATAAAATAGTAAAACCGCGTTTCTGCTTTTATTCATTCTCTTGTGCACATTCTGGCTCCATTTCAGCAAAATCTTGCAAAGAGAAGTACATTTCAGGCTTGCACTAGTACAGTTGTGATTTCCAACCTATGCACCAGAGCTTTAAAAGTTCCTTATACTTTCATCTTGGTACAGAAATGTCCTAAAAAGCACTTGTGTGCACATCTAAGTAGATAAATCCCCTAAATATGAATGTCCTTTATTGTAGCTTTTCCGCCATTCTGTCATAATTATTTGCATCTGTGTTGGATCTAGAATTATGTAAAATGGGTAGAGTAATTTTTGAAGAATGGCTCGTTTCTTCAGATTTACTGAGCAGGTTTCTCCAAAGCTTGGAAACTGGTGTTCTGAGCTACTGAGCAAATCCTAATTTAAGTTCAGTGCCACTTGGAGATACGAACCAGACTTTTCTAAATTAGTGTGTGTAGTTTAGACATAACAGACCTTCCTTTCCCAGCTGTTCTGCTTTGCTGTAGCACAGGTTCTTACCCCCTTCCTGTTGTCTGTTCCACAGGTAGCTCGTTGCTGCTTTTGCTGTGTACCTGATGGAGACGGTAATTATGTTTTCTCTGCACAATTTACCATATTTGTGGCTTGTGGACTGAAGCTGAGAGAGTAAGGACACAGCTGTGGGTGGAGAGCTGTTTGTACCCTCATTCAGTAGAGTACTGAATGCAAACTGAAGCAGATGAAGTGCTCCAAGTTAGGCTACAGAGGGAAGCAAGAGATGTCACAACACCATTTCAAAAATACTAGGCTAGTTAATAATTCTTTTAAGTACACTTCATTCCTGCAATGTACAAAGAGTAATCTCTGGTTTTGGAGTGCCTGTAACTGGCTGCTGGACTCTCAGCTCAGCAGCTCTGCAGGGACTGCAGTTCAGGAGTAAGATAGGAAAGGAGTGTCCTGTTTGCAGACTTGGAACAATCCAGATGGACTTGCCAGAAAAATATTGCACAGGTAGAGCAATTTAAATGCTCTCAGTGCTCAAAATCTACTCAGTAAACCAGGAAACTGTTACAAGGTAGGATTTCAGTGTTAGTCCAGTTTTTCACTCAGGGTTTACGCCCATGCCCTGAGGACGAGAAGATGTTCAAGTGTTGCTCTTTGTCAATCACACTTTCCCAAATCACACCGTAAATGTTTTGCTGTGTTCTCTGTGAAGCCAGCTGCTGTTTTCAGTTCTCATTACATTTGCAAAACTTTCTTGTTTCCTGTCTCTTACAGCTGATGCTGAAGAACATGTTGAGAAAAGGGGAGGCCAGACTGTGGTTTACGATGAGAAGAAAGGCACAGTGTACAGTTATGCCTACTTCCACTTCGTTTTCTTCCTGGCTTCTCTCTATGTGATGATGACAGTAACTCATTGGTTCCAGTAAGTATATTTCTTTAAAGCTGAGAAATCAGTGTCTCTCTGTGTTGAGAGGGAAGATGTGAATGGGAAGTTCTGCTGTGTGGGTGTTTTCTATCCTTATGGTAGAAGTTTCTAGAGACATTACAAGTCTTTCTTGGGTGTTCTCGAGTAAGATACTGGTCTATAAAGGACTGCTCTCCCTTGCTTCCTCCATGGGTTAACCTAGTTAAAGTCTTTTGTGTCATTACATTTGTTTGTTTGATTTTTTTTCCCCTTAACAGTTATGAAAGTGCTCAGATTGAAAAATTCTTCACTGGAACCTGGTCTATCTTCTGGATTAAGATGGTCTCCTGTTGGGTTTGTGTCTGCCTGTACTTATGGACTCTTATTGCTCCACTCTGTTGCCCAACCAGAGAGTTCTCAGTCTGAACAATCTAAAGGTCATTTCAAGTTTTTATCTTTTTTTTTCTCTTTTTTTTTTTGGAATGAGGAAACACCTATTACCCACTTATCATAATGTTCCAGTTATTACCTTTTTTGTCAGACTAAACAAATGATTGAAGACTTTTTTTACTATTTTTTTTTATCATGAACAAGCATTGTCGAAGGGAACAAACCTGTTTTGAAACTTTGCAGTGCTTATGTGTGGTGTGTAGAAAACACAGTTGTTGCATAAACTGGAATAAGGGAAATACTCTTCAAATAACTGACAATCCTTCTCTGGCTTCATTGACAAGAAAAACTCATGGTGCAGATGGTATCTTCTTACTTCCCAGGAATGTTTGGTATCTTCCAGCAAATATGCATTCATTCGTTTTTATACTCTTTAATTAACTGTTTCTTTTACAGTTTGCAGTGATGATTTGGACTGCTGTTTTGTACAGCATATAATTCTTGTAAGTAGTATCCAGATAATTTTTTTCCAAAAACATACCTAAATACTTCTGTAGGAATAAGAGAATATATAAAATTTGACTGCCAAAGCATCTACTAAAAATTGTTTATCTAAGTATTAAATATATTAAGTTATTTTATACCTAGATTGAGAAAAGAATGTACCAATGATAGTAAAATATTTATTCTATTACTACTTTAAAGGCACTTGGATATTTTATGCAATTCAGATTTAGCCTAGTTAATAACTGAAGGGGAGTTCTACACACAAATTCTCAAACTGAATTTTATCCAATTTTGCTTTGCCAGGTCACTCAAAAGTTGAGTGTACTGCATGGGGATGTAAGATAAGGTACATTCTTTATTCACATTGTGTGCTGTTGAGAAAATTATAGTTAAGGGAGCACTGCCCATTGCTGTTAAATTTAAAAGTGAAGTGCTCGTTTACTCTTCTGCCCTGCTGTTTCAGCTTGTCTCTAAAGGTGTCCCAGGTCTTCAGGTCTGTTTCCATGACTAGTTTTAAAATATTTTAGGTGCATTGACAGTCAGAAAAGGACTATAGTGTGTCATCATCTTTTCTTCTTGTGTGTTGGTTGGAAGGTATTTCTCCTAACTGCTATATTTTTATATTCGTCTGTTGATATTAGTTTTGCTGTTAAGATGGGACTTTGCCAACCAATGTATTAATGGAGACAGAAATTCTTTTGTAGAACTCCTATTCCAAACACTGGAGTAAGCAGTCAGAAAAGCAGAACCAGAAGACACAAATATAACAAGCAGCTGCCTTAGTACCAATGACTTGACAATATTAAACAGTACCTTGTCACCCTTTTTTATTAATTTAAGCAGATGATTTGGTGGTAAAACAACGGCTAAAATGCCCTTTATGTTGAAAAAGGTTGAACCCCCATATTTATCTGCATTCTGGTGGGATGAATTTATGACTTGAGCTAGTCCTGGTGGTTTTTGTCTTCTCTTCCTCAACAAGTATATTCGCACACATGTACAGTGTAAAATATCAACCAATTTAGCAGCTCTCTTTTTCTTTAAATATGATTGAGCCTTAAATCTTCATCCACTGCTTTCTGCAAGTCAAAGAAAAGCACAACATGGATGCCAATGGGTTGGCCAAAAGATTTGCATGCCTTAGTTGTTCTGTTGTAATAATTAATGGCTAATGCCCACCTGGTGAGTAATCTTAACATACTGAATCTTGATTCTCATCTTGTTTTCATTACCATTTTTAACTGCCTTGTTATGGTATCCCAGGGCTTCTGTCCTGTTTGGAGCTTTCTAGGGATGTGATCTTCCCCACCGTGTATACTCTTACCTGAATCAAAATCTTCAGGTCTGCAGTCCTGTCTACTTATGCCACCTATCCCTGTGATTGGAGCCTCAAAATACATGTCGTGAGATCTGAGGGAAGGAGGAGTCTGTCCAGCAGTGACTGCCTTGGTGTTCTTCTTGTTTGCAGCAAGAGTTCAAAATAGCAGTTGAAGCTGGGCTTTGGCACTGGGTTAGAAAAGCAAATACCTCTGGACAGGGAGACAGGTTTTTCTCTTTCCCTTTGCTTCTGCTGGGAGATTCTGATCCTGCCAAGAGCTCTGCTAGCACAGGGACCTGTCAGAACATTTCCGCCTGCACTTAGAGTCCCGCTACACAGATGCTTCTGCAGCTGAAGAAGGCCTTTATTACTGCTTTTTCAATCCAGAAGCATTTATCTGTCCAGTCTCTAAGATTAAGGGCTTGTGGGCTGTGCAATGGTGACTAACAGTTGTCCCACCTAACTCATAGCAGCAATTCTAACAAACAGTTTTGATCCAGTGCTGTAGTTGTGTGCTGCAATTGAAGTAGTCTGGGCTCATGCCTTGACTGATCCTAAGAAGGATGCAAGATTTGCATTCTAGTGCCATATATGTTGTATTACGAGAAACCAAGTTTGGTTGGAGTTTTTTTGTTTGTTTTGGGTTTTTTTTTGTTTGGGTATTTTTTTCCTAAATTAGTCATGGTTTTTGTAACAGAACAATCAGGGATAGGCGCTTTGCAGAGGAAGGCACACACTATGTCAAGTTATAAGGCAGGGAAAGGTTCCTGTTGTCTGGCTCTCATAGTAGGCATCCCAGTCACACATGTGGATGATCTTAATACTGATCTTGCTCCTTGGATGTTCTTGTTTACAGAAACGCTTATTTTATCTAGTATTTGCATCAGGGCTTTCTGCACCTTCTTGTGCTGGTTTTTTTATTTTTTCACAGTTTGTTTTTATGGAAATAGGTTTTTCACAGAGGAAACAAGGCTGTAGAAAGTCCACAGTGAGGCATGAGTCCATTCTTCTTACACAGCACTCACCTCACTGAGCTTCTCCTTCATCCTTCCCTACTACCAACTGTTCACCTTAAGTGTGTAGATCTGTAGGTATACACAGAGTGGGAATAGGGCAGTGCCTGTTTACACAGTTTTGTCTACTTTAAGCAAATGTTTGGGGGGAAAACCCCCCAAAATAAATAACTTCGAGGGCCTGTGTGTCCATGGTGCCCCAGCTGTGGTCTTCCAGGCCTTTCTAAGGAATCAGTAACTAGTAGCACTTGGGTGTGCAAAAACTCTAGTTCCTCATCGAGACAAGGCTTCCTGCTGGCCAGGCAAATGTTACAGCCTTAGTGTTTGCTGTAAAATCTGTACTGTGAACTTCCATGTGCAACTACATAATAAAATCCTGGGCTCGAGTCAAGGAATGAAATTCCCAGCCCATAGACTCCAAATAGTTCATGCAAATGGGCTTTTAAAAAGAACTTCTTAAGAAGTGCCTTCATACCTACTGCTGTGATAACTATTAATTCAGGGGGCACTTGAACTGGAAAACCTGGACTGAGCCTCTGACTGGGTGATGCTGCCTTGTACGTTACACCAGTGTGTACAAGGCACAGTCAGACCTGGAGTGCACGTGGAAGACCAAACAATCTGTGCTTGACAAACCTTTGGGGATAAGACTGCTTCAGGTATTACTGTGCAGTGCAAATTTAAGTGGGAAAACTCACAAGTAGCCTGATGCTTTTGTAAATAAATGATTTGTTTTACATTTAAGCTGTAAACAGTTAACTTTCTCTCCCCATACCTGAAAGTGCAGGTGACTGTCTGCTGAGGCAGTTCATGGCACAGTGTCTATCCTGCCTTGTGTCATGTTTGTTCATTGAATTTGTTCCCAGATGTATGCAGTGCAGCACTCCTAGTGGTTTTGGGCTGTGTGAAGTGAGGAAGCTTACAAAGACAGCAAGACCAGAGAACATGTCCTATTCTAAATTTCCTCTATTTAAATTTGAACTAATGCTATCTTTAATAGACTCTTGGAGGAACAGACGATGTTGACAGAAGTCCTGCTGGGAAGGTGAAACAATTTTACTGGCTTTTTTCTACTTTGTCAAATTTGCCATCATAAAGTTTATTTGGGACTTCACTGCTGCACTGTCATCTGAGACTGGAACAATTGTACTTTTCCTCATAAAGACAATCAAGAGCCGCAGTCATGACTGGTTCTTGTTTGGGGTAAAATAAGTGGGACAGACTCGGAGAGCAAGTGTCTGAATCCAAGTAACTGGACTAACAAATGGGATGATAAAACTTTACTAGGGATGTGTGGAAAGCAGATGGGTATGCTCGTTTGCTGCTGGCCACATAGTTCCTCAAAGTGTGCGGGCAGCCCTTGCAGCTGGATGCCAAGTAAGAGCTCCACTGCAATCGCACATTGAAGGTATTGCATGTTTGTGATACTCTCAGATTTCTCCTTTGAGCATTTCCATGACGTTCAAACAGCTTGTACGTGCCCAGCTAATGTGGTGAACCCTGGCTGGGTTGGGCTGCTTTCCTCTGAAATGCAGAATTCAATGTTGCTAGTGTACGTATAGTCCAGAGAGAGGGTTTGTCCCCTCGCAGAATCATAAATACTGCGTGTCTATTTATTTATTTATTTTGTGTTTTAGCACCTTTTTACAAGTCTGTAAGTGCTTTGAGATTATTAATTACACATGTGTAATTGCTTTGTCAGCCACTGCTGCAGCCGTTTCTGGGCTAGAACATTGCTATTAATGAAGCAACGATTGCACTTGTGAAAAAGCTGGTTTTTAACAGTTCTTTGGCTTTGAATGATGGTATGAGGAAAATCTGGGTACTTAACATAGTGCTGCTTGAACTTTGGCTAGCAGCCCACAGTATCCTGGGCATCTCTGAACACACCAGCCACGAAGTAATCCGTTGACTGTTTTTAATCTGTGCTGTAAAGATTTTCTAAACTGCTAGGCTTTTCTCCTAAGCTGATGAAGCAAAATACCACAAGTACCCTTGTGGCTAGATAAGTTGAGATTATCCACAGCTAAAATTTTGCTCTCATTTTCCTTCGGGGCTTTAGAAGCAATTGTCTTTCTTTACAATTAAAATGTATCTCCTCATTTTAATTGCCTTTTTCTCCTTGGATTTGTTTTTTTAAAGTCAGTGTAAACCTCCTTCATTCCCAGACAACCTGCTGCCTGTCAAATGGGATATCTTTGGTGCTATAAACTAGCAAAGACCTCTTTGCCAAGTCTTACTGATCCTTTCCTTTTCATAGCAGGACAACCTGCAGCACTGAAGCAGAGTCAAGGATCATAGTTTATTACATGGATCAGTTTTCCTATGTGAAAACTGCTTCTTTGTTTTCCGAAGCGGCCTATGAGTTCTTGTGGGAGGGAAACACATAATGAACACCATGACATTTTACTTGTGTTTTCAGTTTTGTAAACGGTAGTTAAAATTCAGTGTTTCACATGACTGTACAAGTGAATGCCAGGGGTCAAGTGCTTAAGAAAGCTTTAGCTTTTTTACTTGGAACAGGATACGTAGCTTGGGAACTGGTATGTCTCTGCATTTTCTACATCCTCATGGCAGAGTGCCCAAGTGCCCCAGGATGGGGATGTAGACACACTGTACAGAGTTTGAAGCAGCAGCTTTGAGAGACTGGCATGATGACTGCTTTCTAATGCCCAAGGAAATTCGGTAGGTTTCAAGTAGGCCTTAAATCCCATTTGTTCAGGGTTTTTCATGGAATCTGGATTTGATTTTTTCCACACCTGTTCAATAATGTTGTTTTTAAAGAGTTAGAATTTATTTCAGATATAAGCTGCATTGGCTTCCCTGTTGCCTGCCAGTCCCTGATAGTTCCCAGGGCTTAGTGTACAGACATTTTCACAGACTTGTTCAGAGCCACGTTCATCAGCTTTGAAACCACTCCAGCAGCCTAAAGCTTCCAGGGATTTTTCTCACCAGAGCTGCAGGGTGCAGCACTGCAGCCATGTTTTTGCCAAAGAAGCTTCAGTGTGAAGCCAAGAAGAAAGTGCAAAGCCAAGAATTTTGCAAAACTAAGGGGAAGTAATGGATAATTGGACATACCATTGCTTTAGTTTTCCTCTTACCGATACAAGTCCAGGTGCTTAGATGTCCTTTGGACATCCATGCAAACTTAAAGTGCAGAGAATTAACTTCCAGATAAAATCATTCTACTTGTAATATACAAGCTGATAAAATATATGCTAGGAACATATGGGTTCAGTGTCTGCTTTTTGTTCACCACTGATGTGGGGTTTCAGTCTCATATATGCCATGTTCAAAAACTGGATGCAAAATGGTCAAAACATAAACACATTTTATAAATGGTGAGGGGATTTGAATTAGTCTTTTTCAAGGTTCTTAATATCTCAAGGGAACTTTTTGGTGTGTATGTGTGGTTTTATTTTATTAAGCTGTAGCACAGTGAAGTGGAAGTTTGTTAGTTTAATTAACTTTTTTGCAAGTGTTGTGGTCTTTAGTAACTGTAACAGTTTGACTTTTAAGGATTGGTGAAGATTCCAGAATTGTAAGATCTTACTTGTAAAATAGTCAACAGCTTTGCCTTTTTAGCATGTTAATGGTTTTTATGGACACTTCCTTTTGTATACTGAGTGAATGTATTGTTTTAGATTTAATGTTTAATGGACCAATAAAATTTTTCTTACATTTGAAATGAATTGTTGTGATACATTAAATTTTCAAAGTAAGTTCATTTTAGAAGAAACTTTAAAAAAAATCTAAATATATGAGCTATGCAGTTACTGAGCCAGTAAATATAAATTGGTTGATTTTTTTCACTAAATTTCAATGTTGTTTAACAAAAAAACGCTGCTGTGTGGAATATTTAGAGGCCTTCAATGTCCATGTTGTTTTTGTATTTCTCTGGTGTGTGGTACTGGATGATGGCAGATTGCGCAGATTTGTTTGTGGCATCTGTTCTGTACAGTCCAGCCCCTGAGATGTGTAAGATACACTGGCAGTGCAAACGAAGTATCTTCAAGGCTGATGTAGCACTGAAGCACTGTGCAGCTGTTTGAGATGCAGATCTCTGATTTTTTGGGTATTTTTTCCCTCACTTGCCCAGATGGTGGTGTGGGCAGCTGTTGAATTTGACATGCTGAGATCCATACCAAGGAAAGTGCTTTGTGTTCATGGATGGTGGTTCCTTCCCTCTCACCATCCATGTCCTCTTTCAGCGTGTGCCAGCTGCAGGCTGCCTCCTGGTACTGGGGGCAGCCATGCCAGAGAGCTGACCAGACCCTCACCAGGACACAGTTCCCTGTGGTTTTGAGAAACTGCTGACCAAGCTTCCAGCGGTGGCTGCTATTCCTGGTGCACGAGAGAGCTCTGGTGCATGGAGCTGGGAGGGTGTGTATTTGGACCTAGGAGCAAGGCAGAGACAGGTTTCTGAGTGGTGCCCAAGGACTGAAACAGTCAAGTGCCTGTGCTCCATAGCCACTTGCCAGTCTGCCCACTGCTGCCCTCACCCAACACTGCAGCATCCTGGCAGAATGTTCCTTCCTCACGATTCCAGCCAGATGGTCTTCAGGAAACAAGCATTTCAAGTGTGTTTGCCATGGTGTTTGCAGCACACCGGAAAGAGTTAACCTTTGTTGAGAGGGTGGATCCTGGCACAGAAGCTGCAGGACTCTGAACTCCAAAGTAGTTACAGCTGCTGCTCCAGCTGAGTGCAGCCCTGCTGTGCAGGAGGTGGGGTCAAGACTGAGCTACATGTTCCATTTTAAAGATGTGGGATTGCAGCATCTTCACTTGCCAGAGGCCACACATGGAGCTATGTCTGCCTTGTGCAATAGTCCAGAAGGGAGTTGTGGTGCTTGAGAAGCTTGTTTAAACACTTTTAAACAGGGACTGCACAATCTCTGATGAGAATGTAAGAGGCAGAAGGTTTCCCAAGCCCAGACTGTGATCTTCTTGAGACAAATGTTTGCTACCGCTGGCTTCACTCTTGAGCTTATAGGCTGCCCAGCAGCTGGCGTGTCAATATAACAGACACAGTAAGCTCCAGCATCCCATTGTAAGGTCCCAACAGCACCTTCTGAAATGAAAGTTCTGGCTGTCTAGTAACTTTTATCTGTGGCTGTTAGCACTGCAAGCCAGTAGGTTTTCTGTCAGGGGTGGTTAGAGGCTCACAGCTTCACACAGTTACCTTTGGCTGCGGCATGAGAACCAGAGCCTGTACCTCACCTTTCAGCCTCCAGTGGTCATGGACTGGAAGAGAGCCTGGAAACAAGGCAAGCTCCATGGTGGTAAGCCAGCTGATAAGGCAAAGGGCCAGGCTGTTCCCTCCCAGACATTGTAGCTGGAGGAGGCAGGGGGGCCGAGCAGAGCTTTGGAGCCTGGCAAGGATTTGGAGGCCAAGTGCAATTATGTTTTCTGATGGAGCTGGTGTGTGCTGCCCATGGCACAGACAGGTCAGGGTGGGCCAGGCCTGTTGCATCCAGTCAACAGGAGGAGACCCCTTGTGCAAAATGTGAGCACTGTGTTCAGAACACCACGTGTTCTGCAGTGGTGGTATAGGTGAGCGTGGTGACTGCCTTCTGCCCACACAATTCAGACAGCATTTCTGCCTGGAGAAGGGCTGTTTCTGGTGAAACACAATGTATTATAAGGAAGATGGAAATTTGCTTTACAGTGCGTGTTCTCCTTCATAAATGAACAATACTGCAGTTACAGCCCATGCTCAGCTACAAAAACACATTTTTTGCCATCTATTAAGCATAACTTGACAATGCCCTCTGTGTTGCTCCAAAGTAGATAGCCTTTCAGTTCCTCAGACATCTGGTGAGTGGTTGGGTTTGGTGATGCCAAGGGGAAAGGAAGACTGAAACTGGAGGACCTTTCATCATGAAGCACTGAACCAAAGGAATGCTTTTGCATCTTGCTTTTTGTAGTGGGACTCTGGGATCCTCATAGGACAGCTAGGGCCACCCTGCTTCCAGAAACTTTTGCAATGATGGAGGAGCCCATGGGAGAATTCTGCCAGTAGTCAAAGCCTCTGGTAGCTTGTAATATCCTTAAGGAATTTTTACTGTACTGATATAAAGAAACGTGTTCTTGTTTGGTGCTCTCACCTGATAATTTAACTCAGCATTCCCCCTGTAGCCTTGTGCTGGGAAAGAGTGAGGACTGTTCATTTTCCCATGGTTACTTCTGATTTTAAAACTCTCACCGTATTCCTTCTCTTTGTATTTCTTCCTTCCCCCTCTCGCCAGGCTGAAGTGCCGTTTCCAACTGTCCTTTTTAAAGTCGTTATCCTACAGTTATTTTAAAAGTATACAGTTATTTTTAAAGTAACTATCCTGTCTATTCAACAGTCCTTGGAGCTTGTCCACCCTGTCTTCCTAGCTCCGTTTTGAAAGAGAATGTAAAAATGCACACTGTATTGACACCTTTCTGCACTTCAAATTAGAGAATGTATTGTGATACAGTTTCTTTTGGTTTTCTGTTTTCAGTCCTTTCCTAATGGTTACTAGTGCTTAATGTGATGTTTTGGGGTTTTAGTTTGGTGACTTCTTTGCCTAATATTGCAGTATCTGCCTAGAGAACCTGGCTCTGGTGATAGGTCAAAGCCTGGCTTTGTGTTTATGAAAGTTAGGATTGTTTTATGTAGGTGATTCTGCATTTATTATATCTGTAGTCTGTTTGTTTGTTTTAGTCGCATGCAAGCCATAAGATGTGACTACAATGCTCTGCTGTGTGGGGCTGACTTTCAGTAGGACTTAGAGAGATTCAGCACCAAGCCCTGAATTTCCCAAGAGAAAGCAGCTTTCCTTTCTAAGGATGGCTCTGTGAACAATTTCATGTTCTCAGAGAAGGACTGATAGAGGTTTTGTAAGCATCTGCATTCTCAAAATAACAGGTGCTGGTTTCACCTTAGTTTACTCTAATCTTGTGTGTGTTCTCAAAACATGTTCTCTCTATCTCATCCAATGGTGGTAGAGAGGCATTGTGCCATTTAGCCAAATAACTGTTAGCAAAGGACCCTATAAAAAGGTTTGGATTTTACAATAAAGTTGTCTTCTGATTCTTTGGAATTCGGAGTCTTCTCTCCTCATTCTGTGCCTTACAGTGACACTGCTGTCAGCTTTTTTTCTTTTCCGGGATGTGATAGTGTTACTCACAATTTTTGGGAATGGGAAATCTAATACATGATTTAAGAGGAGGTCTGCCAAAGGTAGCAGTCTCCAAAGGCCTTAAAATGTCCTAAAGGAGATACAACCTATTCCTACTACTTGGATCAGCCAAAAAGCTCCAAACCACTTCATTATCAGATGCAACCTGTTGTTTGTAACTCATTCCACATAGAGGAAATGTCACTTTCTTCCTCACCCTGTTAAATACTGAATCCAAAAAGGCGTGTGTTTTAAGGCATGTTTTAAGCAAGCTGTCACTCTATTTACATGCTGTCCTCTAGATTTTAGGACAAATTTGAAAAGAAGTGAGGCTCAAGTATATTTTGTCTCCTTTTTATTTTCACTTTTTTACAAAAAAAAAGTCTGACATAGTCAAATCAATGAAAACAAAGCTGCAGTGTGCACTCTGACAACAAAAATCATATAAGGATTTAAAATATATTGTTTTACTGTTTGCAATAGCAATATTAGTTTGCTTTTACTTTTTAAATATCCCCAACACCAAATTGCTGCGCTTGAAATTCTTGGAAGTCCTCAGGGATGGTGTCTGAAAACAGGAAGATATGCAAAAGTTTAGTCTCTTCTGACAAAATTAAGGAGCCCTTAAATTACCCACCTACTGTCTTTTTAGGTAACATGCTTCTCTTTTGTTTACACATTAAGAATGAACAGGGAATGTTTTCAGTTTTAGCTGTGCATGACTGAAAAACACGAAGAGGCTAACAAGACAGTGAGTGGTACTGTGCCAGTCCACAAAGGAGTACTATCAATCTTTAAATTACATATCTCTGAAGACTTTGTGGCTAGCACTCTTAAATTTTTATCAACAAACACTGACCAGAAAGGCAAGAGAAGTGCTTGTCTTGCTCTGCATGCCAGACACATTTGTAGCATCAGCATCTCTATTTCTCATGTGTCCTAGTTCGACTTCCCTGTGAGGGTCACAGGCCACAAGGCCACAAGAAGGGACAAAAAGCATTAATCCCAGGACCAATAGCAACTGGCATAAAGACTTGAGACTTGGACAAGGGAGCTGGAGATGGATCAATGTCATAGGAGCAGCTACAGTTCTGTTAGAAGCGTTATTTGCAGTCTGCCTTTGCCAGATCCCAAAACATTTTATCTGGACAGCGACAGAGCAACCACAGAGTTAAAGCTGTGGCCAGCAATGGAGCCACAGCAACAAAGCTCAACTCCATGACCTCAACTTCACTCTGATTATTTCTACCCTGATGCAGGAGAGGTAGCTCTAAACTCAAAAAAAGGACATAAACACACAGTATGTAGGAAAAGGGAGTAAGTCCTTTGCTTTTTGTTGAGCGCTTTTTCTGCATAATGTAGGAACTTCTCTGATATGAAAACAGAGATACTGTGGGACTTCAGAGTCCTTTTGAGTGGGTTTCATTGACTTTATGTAGCTCCTGCAGCAACGTCAGTTGCGTGCTCACTGCCATGTAAGTGTGGCTCAGTGGCAGCTTTGATATATGCTTTCTGTAAAAACACAATACAGTTGAAAATACTTAGCAAGTAATTTTGATTTGTAAGCACTAGTGTCTAGAAGTTCCTGTTTAACTGTGACCTCCAAGAGCCAGTCTAAGTGTACAAAGTGTCTAAGTACCAGAGTCCATCAGCATAACACACCAAAGAGTGGCCATGTCCCCTGCAGTCCTGCCCAGGGCTTCTTGGAGCCACGGAAAGCAGACAAGGAAACTATTCCAACTTGGCTGGCAGATTATTTCCCAAAGGCTGGCTGTGGATGCTAAGAGGAGGAGGGGCAGCCCCTTCAGCCCCAGTTCAAGTTACCTGAACCGCTGCTGAGACAGAAATACCCTGAAACGATCAGCTTCTGTGTGAGTGACGAAAGTTTGAGTCATTTTATATAGTGGATGATCAGGGCTAAGCTAAAAGGCTCTTGCCAAGAGAAGAGAACCAGCACACTCCCACAAAATCAAGAGCATCCTTACATGGGAGGAAAGGTATCTTATGATCTTGTCCCCCCCACACAGGACCAGCCAGCAAGTACATAAGTGACAGTGGACAGTGATGCCTGATGCCTGAGCTCACTGGCTCTCCAGGTGTATTTCACCTTGTATTCAAAGCTCAAGGCATCTACATGCATGATGGCGTCAGTGTGTTTATTGTGTGTCTACAGCTATCAGTCAGTTGGTTTTATATAACATTCCTAATTCTCTGATGACAGCTATGCCCCTCAGATGGCACATTCTCTGTAGCAGAGTGACTGCTCTGGGAGGAGCAGCTGTGAGGTGTAAGTTCCTGTCTGGCTGGGCTGCAGTGTGCTGCTGGTCTCAGGGGAGGCATTTCACAGCTGTGAATAACTTGTAAAAGAAGGGCAAAGGAAAGAATGCTAAATGGTTTAATCCAATGGCCTTACTACTGGTTCTTTATTGTCACTTGTTAGCCAAAATGGCATAAGAGCAACATTACCATTGCAGCGATATTTCAGGTTGGACCAAATAATGTTTTCCTGAGAGAAGCAGAAAACTCCAAGCCGTCCTCCACGCATTGTGGTGTCTATAGTTACACCAGAGTCTGCCACTAGGTCAGAGCCTTCATAAAATCTTGCCCTTAATGAAAGCAAACAGAAGCTCTATTAGGTTTTTTCTAAGGCTGCAACATTCCTGAAAGTAATGTTGTTATCCATGGAGACTCTCTTCTTGGACATGCTATCCCTCCCATCGAGCCCAGGGGAGAAAAAGCAGTTGAGGTAGCTCCTGTGTAGGCTGGGAACTGGAGCAATGCTGCATGCTGAAAAGAGTCAGATAAGGGAGGGTTTTTTGAGGGGTTTCTACATATCCTAAAAAAGCTTTGGATGTTTTTTTCCTGTAGTCAGTCCAGCTGACCTCTTTAGCTCTTGAAATTTTCCACAGTCAATAGTGATAGGAGAACCAGACTAGACCAGTTGAAGAAGGCTAGATGGATATTGTCTTGCACAGTTTGAAGTTTGAAGCTGAACTTTTTTTTTTTTTTGTAATAGGAAAAGTTTCAAACAAACCATTGGGATCTTAAACTTGTCTCTGAGATTTCTTTAAAAATGTGAATATGATTAACGCCAGGACCTGTTTTGCTGATCTAACACCATTTTATTAGAAAATCCATCAGCAAATTCCCAAGTAGCCCTGTGAAAGCTGCTCCCCACCAGCTTCCCAGTGTGTGCTCTGTACTGAGGGCTTGAGCAGGACCACACTGGAGCCAGCTAAGCTGTTTGTTGTAGCACTGCCCACATCAAGTCCTCAGCCTATGGGATACAGGGTAAATGACCTAGAGGACGATGAGCCTGGAGGGCCCTGTTGTGGATGGGGACACTGCTGATACATTTCTGCATACAAGAAAAAAACAAACGGAAAGGAATGAAAGTTCCTGTGTCTTTTCATAAAATAAGGCAGAAAGCCCAAATCCTGGTATGTTTCTGGTTTTATTTACTGATTTGCTGAGGCAGTTCAAAAGTATCTGTACAATGAATAGAATTTGTTGTCTTGCAAATTTCCATGGGAGAGGCTGGTTCAAGTGACTTTTTCCTAGGCTTCCTTGAAGCCTTGGAAAACCTTTGTTAGACACACAGTGGTTTGTGACATCTGGCCTAACCAGACCGCAGCGAGAGTGGACAGAGAGCTGACAGAGGCTCACTTTAAGCCTAGCTGCCTTTAGTTTTAAAGGATTCTGTGACACAGATTGTACTACCTCTCCCAGTTACAGGGAGCATTACTTAGGGTGGTTGGAGAGACTGCAGCCATGGGAGATGTTTGCATATGCAGCATCTTCACTGACTTCTTGGTCTAAATATAAGTTGCCACCCCAGCTACTGCCCTGTGGCTGGGGCTCAATAATGGACAATATAAATGTTCTTAATCCATTTTAGCATGAAAGTCAACCATGCTCACTCCAGTTACCCTGGAAGATGATGCTCTGCACTAGAAAGTGGAATAATTACACCATCAAGTTACTGCATCTCAGTTGCAGGGTGGTGATTTTCTTGAAGAAAAGCTGACTTCTCCATATTTCTGTTCTATTATAAGATTGAAAGCCCTGAGCTGATCATGCCAGTGCAGTTAGCTTTTTGCATTTTAACATCAGCCTTGATCTACAAGTATAATTCCTGCTGATTTCTCTGCTGAATGTTGCAGAGTAAAATGTTTCATCCTGAATGGTGATTTTTAAAAATATTATTAACTATTTTTTCCCAAAAAATCCCCCAAATAAGAATATATAGCACGCATTACAAAGCTTTGACAAACTTTCTGACTATATGCTGAGTAATGTCAGATGTATCACATGAGGATAATTACTTGTTAGTTAGAATCACAACTTCTAAGTGGACAACTTTCATTCTGTTATCCTAGAATACATAAATGATCTATCCCAATTCCAACAAAAGTATTCTAAAACATCAAAATTAAGAAAAATTGAAATATATTGCTTTTCAGATAGTTGCCAGCAGTAGCTTGGAAAACAAGGTATTAAAGCCAGAAAAGAGCTCTTCAGGGTAAGGCACAATTAAAAGAGACACATGGTCCATACAAAGAGGTTTAACTTGGAATTGTCTAGGAAAAGAGCTGCAGGCTGAATTCCAAAAGTCTAATTTGTAATAAGGCTTCATCAGTACAAAGCCCAGACATAACACAAATTCTCAGGTTATCATCTGAATCAGGTGTTGAGAAATTACAGTTTAGGCAGACATGTATCAGTACTCACCTTATCTATCCTTTCCTCTCTTACCTGATATAACCAATCTGAGGTCTGTGCTGCAAGAACCAGCGATAGGAGACTTTGTCTTTCCACCCTACATTTCGGGGGTCCTTCCACAGCAGCCTGACCTGATCAATGGTGTCCCCTGTGTGCCAGAGGGAGTTGCGGAGATGCTCGCCAGGACCTGTCTTGGATTTCACAGCCTGTAAAAATACAATTTTCCAACACTGACCACAGAGAAAAGTCACTTTCAGGAGCCAAGATTTTTTTTAGTGAGGACCAGGTCTGCAGAAGCATCCTCTCTGCTGCTAACAGGCCCCTAACCTCTGTTCTACAGCCGTAGCCACTGCCTACATGGACAAAGTGACCAGCTGGGTACCTGGAGAAGGGAAAAGGAGGCCATCTAACTAGTGAGAGTCAGAGTACAATCACTGCAGAGACTAAATGCTTTAGCTGATCAGAAAGGCAAGAGTAAGTTCCTTACAAAACAGTGCTATTAAAAGGGCTGTGTGGCAGCTGCCTGACTTCACCATTTTGACATCAGTAGCCAATAGAGAACAGCAGTCGGGCAGCACAGCTGACATGCAGTGCAGTGGCTTGGCTTAGGCATGGCATGATGACCTAGCCCATGGCCAGCACATGGCAAGGTGGCATAGCCAGGCTGGAGTGAGCACTGTGTCCTTAGCTAGGAGCCACCACTAGTACCTTTAGCTGAATGCCAGGCTCTGCAACAGCTCGGAAGGGAGTCGCTTGCCAGTATGTCTGTTCCGTCTGCTTCCACATTACTACATAAAAGCTAGAGCTGTCTTGATAACCAAAAATAAAGCCAGCATAGTCATCATCGGTCACTGTGTTCACATGAAAAGTGCCCTCAAAGTCAACGCCGTTAAAAGCCGTGTAACCTAAGGGTAGACACAAGTTAAAAACAATTCTGCAGAACACATGTTCATATTCTGTGCATTTTCTGCTGTAAAACTTGAATCTCAGAAGAGGCTACATACCAACAGCAAGGCCAGGATCACTGTTCATAGTCTGCACAATTTCCATCCCCTGTAAGGGTAAATTCAGGTTGGTTAGCATGTGTGGCAAGCTGAATTGGCTAAGCCTTTTCTGGTCTCCCTCTAGGACCTCCTTCATCCCTCTCTTCTGTTTGTTCACAACTTATTTGTGATGCTTGTAGCTATGAACTAAAATCAGTGAGAACTATAATCAAATAGTAATGTTTCAGCTGCTTGCATAGCCTGAGTTGGATTTGTTGGCTTTCCTAGTGCAGAATTAGTCATACTGGTATTTTGATACTTTCTTTCCCTACCACAATCTTCTGGATATCTGAATCCGGCCAAAACTGGGTGCAAGAAGAGGAAGTGGGTTGTAGGAGGTTATGGGAGGAAGAGAGCTTTTCCTAGGCTTAGTTGGATCACAGAGTTCAGGATTAAACTGACTGCCAGGACTGGGTTAAGGAAGATGTATACATCCCAGCTAGCTGGGCAGAGACTTTGGCAGTGGGAAAGAACTGCATGTTCCCTGTACTCATAACATATTAGCCTCCTGAAGGCTAAAATTTGTTAGTGTAAATAAGTTACTGGACTCCATCTAGGAGTACTTGCAGTGCTGCATCCAGCTCTGGGGTCCCAGCACAGGGAGGACATGAATCTGTTGCAGCAAGTCCAGAGGAGGCCACAAAGATGATCAGAGGGAGGGAGCACCTCTGCTCTGAATATGGGCTGAGAGAATTGGGGTTTTTCAGCCTGAAAAAGGGAAGGCTTTGGAGTGACCTAATTATGGCCTTCCAGTACTTGAAGGGAGCCTACCAGAAAGATGGAGAGGGATATTTTACCAACAGCTTGCAGTGGCAGGACAAGGGGCAATGGATTCAAAGTAAGAGCAAGTAGGTTTAGATTAGGTATGAGGGAAAAATTTTTTACTGTGAGGGTTGTGAGGCACTGGAACAGGTTGCCCAGAGATGCCCCAAACCTGGAAGTGTTCAAGGCTGGCTGAAGCCCTCAGAAACCTGGTCTAGTGATGCATGTCCCTCCTTATGGCAGGTTGGGGTTGGAATGAGATGAGGTCTCTTCCAACCCAAACCATTCTCTGATTCTATGAAATGCTCTGTTATTTAGCCCATCACACTTTTAAATTATGGGGAGGATTAATGAACCTTGATTGCTACAGAAATATTTCAACAGGGTAACTTCTGGCAGCAGTGGAATCCACCCAGAATAAGTTGGCCAGCATGTAGCTGTTTTAGAGCATTAGGAGCATCAATTTTAATAGCTTGAAGGCTATCAAAGGAAAATTCCTTCATTATTACTCCCGAAAATAGTCTACTAACCAACACCTTGCACTTTTCATATTTGCCAGAGGTCCAGCAATTACAGAGCCAATTTTATTGTAGTTTTCAAATGATCTTTCTCAGACAGATAAGAAAGACCAAGTGCATTTTTACCTGGTTCAGAACCACCCAGTTGGGATCAATCTGTGCATCCCCCTCTGGGTCCAACACCACTGTCTGATAGGCCCTGAAGTCTGTCAAGGTGATCTCTGCATTCTCGGGGCACACATCGATCCGATCAATCACTGTATCCTGGTCGAAATCTGACTCACAGACATCGCCAACTCCATCACCTGAATGCATCAGAGAAGCAAAAGGAGATTTATGGTGCAGCAAGTAGTCACATCTGCCCCAGCCATGGGATTAGGGTGTCCAAGAGGCAGGTGGAGAGTCAGCTCTGCTGGCTGTAGTGCCTGAGAAAGTGCCTCTGTTTTGGCTGAAGGGCCCCTGAGTGCTGCTGTGGTTCCAGGCATGAGTGTATGCATTGGTAATGACAGTGTTGCATCCTGGTGCACACAGTCTGGAGATGAATGTGGTGCCTGAGAATCAAAATGGTTCCTTAAGGCCATCTTACCATTATCATCTTCCTGCCCTGGGTTGGGAACCAGCCTGCAGTTGTCAGGGCCCGGGGGCAAGAGGTCAGGAATGCCATCATTATCATCATCCTCATCACACTCATCACCCAGCCCGTCCTTATCTGTGTCCAGCTGGGAGCTGTTAATAACTGTAGGGCAATTGTCTGTGCTGTCCTGGTGCCCATCACCATCGCTGCAAGCACAGAAACAAAAAAGAAATTGTTTGCCAGCCTCAGCTCCTGCCTCTGCACAGACACCGGAGGGAGAAACACACCAGTGGCAGCTCTGGAGCTGGAAGCAGACCAGTGGGCAACATAACCTGTTGTTGCTCAGGTGACTGAACTACAAGGAGAACAGGAACAAAGAGACTCAGATAAGATAAGGTGGCAGGAAAGCAAAGGAGCCAGGAGCTAAAAAAATACTCAGGGAAAAGAAAAATTAGCCTTACATGGTTTGGGAAACATACTGGAGCCCAAGACTCCAACCAACATCCACTCCTAAAGGGCATGTAAGGCACATCCACAAATGCAGGGTCACCAGTCAAGAGGCACTCAGGAGACAGCAAGAGCTGGACACCTTGTGTCCCTTGTCTTATGTGCACATATGTCTTGGTGCTCATGAACATGCAGGTGTGAGTGTGAATGAAACTTTATGAGAGACTCTATATGAGCACCAGAAATCAGACTTATTTAAAAACAAGCACTTATTGACATAAAATGTCAAACTTATTTAAAAACAAGCACTGTTCTCACCCTCCTGCATAGCAAGTTTTTTGTGGTGGACTTGGCACTCCAACATTAGTGCTTGGACTCAATGATCTAGGTGTTTTCCAAACTGAATGATTGCCATCCTGCAGGGGAGACATGCAGCAAGAAATAGAGGAGAAAGTCTGTAGCTCCTTCTAGGCCATGGCTGCAACAGCTGGGACACAGGGACACAGACTACAGAAGAGGGTTCAAGAAGTTATGAGGTGGCTACATAACTTCTCCATCCCAACTGTTAAGTGCATCCCTGATAAAAAACTGTTTGAAGTGTGGTGTGTTTTGTATGCACACCAAAACCAAATAGCTTTCTAGCAATTAGCAGGCATGTTTTCCCTGGGTAGCTTCTTATTAGCACAGGTGGAGCAGAAATTACCTGCAGCCAAATTGAAGTTGTGCTATGGCATATAGGTAGGAATATTCCCAAATACCTCTCCCTGCTTAAGAAATGTGCTTTAATTTTATGTCAGTGTTTGGACAATATTGAGATAAAACACAGTAAGGACCATACATAAGTGTGTCTACTGCAAGGTTAAGCATACTTCACACATTAGTGAAGTTTATGGCGGGGGGGGGGGGAGTCCTTTTTTTAAACAGGAAAAAGAACAAAGACATATCAATGTAAGAGTAAAATGCTGATGGCCTTGGCCAAGACTGGGAATGCTCCAAGACTGGGAATGATCCCTGCAGAGACATGGAAGGGGGCTCCCTGCAGGTCCCTTTGCAGAGAGCAACACCCACCAACAGCCCTGAGGTGAAACCCTGCAGCTGTCTATGGCTGATGAAATGCTGTGACAGCACAGGATTTATCATTTCCCTTGCCTCTTGCTGTAAGTGGGAAGCATGTGGGAGAATCTGCCATCCCTTAAGCTGGTTATGCAGAAGCTGCTTCCAGACAAGTGATGCAATTTGTCGTGGGATCTGCTCCTGTGAATGCCCAAGGAATATGAAAGCCATAGACAGAGGATCCTTCTCAGTCCTGCTGTGTTAAAGCAAAGGGGTTGCTCTGCAAGTATTTTACACTTGACAATAAAATTTTGTTTCTGCAACACTGGGTTCTTAAGGAAAAACATAGAGCCCTTAACTGTGAAATTTCTGCTAAGGAAGCAGAGAAATAAAAGAGGAATGAAAAATAAAGAAAAAAAGGAAAGACATTTTTTCACTAAAAAGTTCTGAGCAGTGCTCTGGGTTTCACAGCCAGAGAACTGACATTCAAGTGAATGTCACTCCAAGGGAACTCAGAGGAAGCCTGTGTTAATGGCTGTAAGGGTGATGGCTCTGTAAGTGTACTACCACAGAGAAGTGAACAAAGAGGGCTAATAAATCCTGACACTGTTTTTAAAATTACATCTCTCTGGAATTAAATCCAGGCTAGCCTGAGGGATTACAGCTCTCCAGGAATCAGCTGCCTGCTTCAGCTCAGGAGTAGCCTCTCTCATAGCATACCTGTCTTGATTGGTATCACAAGAATCTCCAACCAGGTCATTGTCGACATCTGACTGCAAAAGGGAACAGAGAAAGTTCTAGCATCAGCTGTCAAGAGCATTTATTTACAGGATTAAATCAAAACACAACCAAATCAAATACAACTAAAATAAAAGCATGAAAAAACATTTGTTTTACAGAATATATTTTCTCTCTTGCATCATCCATCTAACCAAAAATTCAGTTTTATAAAAAAAACTTAAACAGTGAATAAAAACAGTTAAATTTAATTGAAGAGTTCAAGCAAGATTCCTCTACTACTGAAAATAAGTATTCCTCATTTCTAGCAAAAGTATATTTCTTAAGCATCTTTAAAAATCTACTATGTTTCTCTATAGTTTCCTACATTTTTCATTAGTCATGGAGAGTGAAATCAGAATTCCAACACATGAAAAGTTACAATGACTTCTCACCTAGGAGCACTGAAAGTTTTGATAAATAAGGACACCAGGATTTTTGTCCTTATTAAAGAAATACCAAGTGTAACTAAATCACACCCCTCTGTGGAGTTTGGCATTGAACTCTGCAGGACTGGAGCCCATTGCAGAGCATGAGAGTAGAAGATACATGCTGGGCAGAGGTCCTAACAACATCCCAAACGATCAGAGTACAACTGGTGGCTCCCCCTTCTCACATCAGGAGAGTCAGCAGGTCCGTAAAACTCTCCTGAATACCTAGATATATACTATATTATATTATCCAGGAAATACACTTCATTATTTAAATCTAAACTCTATGGCTGCATGGGTTGTTTCATTCTCTTGCACCTTTTTAGGCCTCAGCAGTCCCTGTCCCTAAACAAGAATAGTTTTTCCTTCTGCCTGCTAACCTGGTTTGGGTTGCTGATTGTAGGGCAGCTGTCACAGGCATCACCAACACCATCATTATCTGTGTCCTCCTGGTCTTCATTGGGTATCCTCTGACAATTATCCAAAAGGTTCTTAACACCTAGAGTAAAGTGGATTCTGTGTTAAAGACAATTCCCATATTTGTCCATGATATAAACATTAAAACAGTAAAGATACTATTCCTTTTCAGCAACTACTTAATCCTGCAATGAAATTATGAGCCTGCACAGTAAGTCTTATGTGTGCATCACTCATTTAATAGTAGTTAGGAACATCTTGCTCAAGCACAGCTGTCCACCCCGTCACACCCTTTAATTACACACAATTAATTCTATCCCGTTCCTGTATCACAACTTACACGATAGGACATATCCTTTTTTTATTACATTTGAAGGGGTGTAATTTTTTTACTTCTTTCATGCCTCCTACAGCAATGAAAATAATATGAAAATGTTATGTAGTACCAGTGACTGGCAGCAGCTGGATGCCCTGGAACATTTGTACGTTTAAGGAAATGCTGAATGATTAACAACCTTAACTTCTACATGAAACATGGCTTGGTTTTTCTATTACAGTGTACATTGCTTCCAGTGCAGGCTAAGATACGTATTAATTAAACTAAAAGGATTAAAACCACAAGTTTATGAAGAAAGACTACATGTTACAGCTGGTGACATGAAATCTCCTAACATACAGCACACTGGGAAAATTTGAATGACATCAGAAAAGCTGAAAGTGAAAAACCACCAACCATCTCCATCCATGTCATCATCACATGCATCTCCTTTCCCATCACCATCTGTGTCCCTCTGGTCATTATTCAGGACATTACGGCAGTTGTCACAAGCATCTCCGAAGATATCTTGGTCACTGTTTCTCTGGTTAACATTAGGAACCAAGACACAGTTATCCTGCAAGAGACACAAATCAGACATCAGTCAGGCCATAAATCATTAATTTCTACTTTAGTTGATTTATAAAACTCTTGTATTTATTTCTACTATCAGGAAAAAAAAAAAGTGTGAGCAGTTTTGACATTTTATGTCAATATTTGCTCTGGATCAGATTTCACTTAGTTCCTCAAAGCTCTACTTTGAACCACACTGTGGGAACCCTAATCACAAACACCCAACACCATAAGGCTTTACTTATAACCGTCATTTCTGATTCTCATTTTGCATGGGTGCATGGTGAGGAACCTGTTTTCTCACGTGGTCCTTCTCAAAAGCTGCATTTCAGAGACTCTGACAAGGTTTGCAGACACTCTCAGTGAAAGGCCATTGCCCCCTTCTGGTACAGACTAGCTGGAAACTGGAGAAAGAACTTCTTGATGCAAAAAGGTACCGTTTTTTGTTTGGTTTTGGTAGGTTTGTTTGTTTCAAGCAAGCTGCTATTGACTTTTAAAGTCCATCAGGAGGTCTATGGAGAAAATTTTATTTCAAAGTGGTATAAAATTTCTAGACCAGCACACCTATGACCTTATCCCATTGCCTGTAGAGAAGAACAACAGAAACAATATAGAAGTTACTTGATTATGAAGGTGCTGAGCCTGCAAATTACAGTTGTAGGAGGATTTAATTTTTTTCATTTTAGAACATTAATAAAACCAGCTGATTTAAGCTAGCAGAATTTAGCATGGAACTCTGTGGAAAAACAGCCTGAAACAGACCATCTGTGACTGCTAGTCTGCCCTAGCTCCAGGTGGACATTTGTACTCTGGATAACATGTTCTTGTTGGCTTGGAAGCACATTAAGCAGTATCAGTCAACGAACTTAATACAGAATAACAGTTGGCTTATAAGAATACAGGGTGAAAACAAAACAGTTTTTCCAATCTGAAGGTATCCTCTAATATATTCTGCTGTGTGTACCCACATGAAAACCTTTTCTGCTTTGCAGACATGATCCAAAGCTTTTTCAAGTTATTGGCAAGACACACATTCATTTATGAGGGTTTTGGATCCCTGATGAAATGTGTTGTCAGGTCAATCTGCACTTTAAATAGAAAGATGTTAATGCAAATAATGTTCCTGAAAGTCATGCTATGGGAGAGTGTGATAGAAGGACACAAACTTTATACAAAAAGCTCTAGAATTAAATGATGAAAGGTAGTAACGGAGGATACAAAGGTGGTATTTAAGGCTGTGTGGTTTAAGTCTTGTAAGAACAAGCATTATATAAAAGAAAAAGAATTTAATGGGCCACCGACAATGATGGGTATGTAACAATCTTTGGCAAACAGTAGTGAGTCAGATTTCAGAATCACTTCCCATTGCAGCAATGGGAAATCCTTCTGTTTGCACAGATCCCTGCATCCTGATCTATACACAGCACCTGCTCATTGGGAATGCCATCTCCATCTGCATCGTCATCACAGGCATCTCCAATCCCATCACCATCAGCATCTTCTTGTCCAGAGTTTGGGACAAATCTGCAATTGTCCTAGACAAAAAACGAGACAAGTCTGATGTTCTATAGGTAAACTGGATGCCTTCATAATTTGAATTACTTTTTTCTATTATTAATTAATTGGAAATTAATAATAAAATTAAATAGAATTCAATCACCTGAGTAAAAGATTAATACATAGAGTCATGTTTCTTACAGTCTTCCTCTTTATTCTTTCATGTGCTGAATTATTATAGAATTAAGAAAGCATTTCTTACCTTTCTGCAGTTTTCAGCAGAGCATGAGAGTTCTTCATTAGGGTAGCCATCAATGTCAACATCTTTTCCACAAATATAACCATCACCAGCCCAGCCAATGCCACACTATCAATAAAACATCATGGTAGTACTATCAAAAGGTTAATGAGTCACTATAGAAATAGTCAAGAAGGAAAACTCACACCAGTCTTGAAAACAGCAGCATATGGAAGTCACGGCCAGATACTGAAGTACAATGAGATATGGAGAGTTTGAAACAAAGGTTTTCTTTACACATCGAGAGATGCTGCGGTGTATTCAGACATAGCTAGAAAGAGCTACAACTTGATGTCAACTGGAATGTGTGTCTGCCACACCTAGTGACTTCAGTGGGAGCTATAGATTTCTTCTAGACACTAGCCAGAAACTACTTCTGGCTCCTCACTGGCAGGTTGAGTAAAAGAAAAGAGGAACTAGATGAAGTATGCTCCTAGCATCTTGGTATGGGGCACATGGTTAGATGGGATGATTGTGTTTTGTTCAATATCTCAAGAACACATCTGCAACTAGAGGAAGTTTTAAGAGAAAACTGTGTTGGCAATTACTAAGTTTGCATCTGCAAAACAAATGCATCTGCACACAAGTTTCTCCTAGCCAATTAAATTATGACTGTTTCAAACCAACGTATCATTTGTGTGGAAGACTTAGGCAAAGAACTGCATGTCAAAATCTGGCCTTCCCTTAAAACCAGGACTTGCCTACTACAAGTATCTAGGCATCTTCCCATTACAGCATGGACTTAAAATATCCTAGATTATTTATCTTTGAAACAGATGTACTTAGAAATGAGACCAAAGCATGTGCCAGCAAAAGCATGCTGTACCCAAATTTAGTACACAGGATTAATCTCTTGCTTTATGTTGCAAGATGGAAAAATGAAGTAATATACTTCAGTATACTCTTACAGTGGAAGTTCATATGCTACTTGTGCTCCTCTGCTCCCATAGCTGGTGAGTACCGTACAGCCTCCCTGTGCCTGGAATCTGTCATCTCACTTTAAAAAACATTGTCTCTATCAGCCAGCAAATACAGGCACGTTGGCTATGCAGAGAGGATCCTTACAGCTATGTAGCTGAGCACCAGGAGAGGAATTTGTCCTTGTGATGTCGCCTGTAGAGTGACACTTGGCAGTCTTTTCTGAGGAGACTACAGAAAGTCTACAAAAGTGATTCCTAAAGGTCTAATTACACAGGTACAGTGAATATGATACATGAATATGGCTGCTTTACAGACATGTGGCAAGGACAAAACAATTGCAAGACGGTTTTCACAGTTAGTCTTGGCCAGTGTGCTGCAATTGGTAAAACATCCAACTGTACAAAATGACCACAAAGCCTTTCTCATTTCCAGCCTAAAAATGGCTAGATTTCACTTTAAAAATGCACAAATTAATGAACTCACAATACATGTCACCTCTCCTCTCCTCTCCTCAATACAACGGGCATGGATACTGCATGGATTGAGGGCTCGATTCCTACAGCTCCGTTCAGCCTGGCATCCCCTGGTTTGGTCTCCTGTATATCCTGGTTTGCACTGGCCACAGTGGTAAGACCCCTGTAAGAACAAGAAGTCACCAGTCAGCCTTTTAACGGTACTTTTTTACTTTTTAAAGCAAGCACAAAAGCAAGATTCAAGTCATACTGCTTATGCTGTGCAAATGTAGTTTTTCATCCATTGAGGCCTCTTGTACTGTGAACAAACTTTATTTTCTACAGGAAAAGGATATTTGGTTCCCAGAGTGCATGCTGGAAAACATACTCAACTCTTGCCTGTTTAGACCAGTGTTTTGTTAAGCCAGAGAAAACTCATGTAGCAGCAAAAGCTTCTTCATGATGCCTTGTCCTTGCCATCATCACCCTGTGCTGCTTCCAGGTGGCTGAAACTTTGTGCAAAACGCAAAGCAGCAGCTTATTAATCAGGCTGGATGATCTTATTTCATTGTAAAGCACACCTATCAGTTTATCTAAAGGCAACTGGGTACAAATTTTAATCATAGAGAGATAAGAAAGTTCATCATGTCTTTCTCCCATTTTATTTTTAAGCTGAAATGTTTTAAAGTAAATTTGATTGAAATCTTCTTCAGAAAAGAAGACATAGCCATCTTCATTTACACTGCAATAAGAACATCCGTGTAAGTTTCTGCTGTGGTTTACACATGCAATGTGTACATATGTGTGGTATGACACATGCATATGTATTTCATATGTATTACTGTCTTGTATAAACAAAGACAAAGGAGCTAAGCCAAGGAATCTCATCATGTGCTGGGCTAATCACCATATGAGATATAAACAGATAAATGCTGATAAGGTGAGATCTTCTTTAGGCATCCAATGTGGCTTTTGTCTCTGTCTCACATTCGTGTAGACCTGTAACTTAAGACATAAAAGTTAATTGAGAACAATCTTTTTATTTTATGGAGAATGATTATTTTTTGATATGTCAAGGGACAGAAATGAGCAGATCTCGGACAAACATGTGCATCTAACCATTGGTGAAACTGAGGTGCTTCATACAACTTCACTCTTTGTGTACAAAGTCTGTTGGAAGAACTGTCAGGACTGTCATAGTCCACCATCACAGACAAATCTACTTACTGCTCAGATGGGAATTATTTTTTTCTCCTATTCCTAACTTTGTTACAAATTTTAACTCTGTTCTGTCTGCATACTTTCAGGATGAAGATGAAAATAAACAGATTATTGAAGAGTAAAATAATCCCTGGGTGATGCAAATGGTATGGCTTATTTAAAACACACCAGCCTGTGCATTTTATCCTAATGGACGCCAGGGTAGTATCTTCTGGAGTCTACTGAATTTGCTCAGTATATTCTGTCCTAGATCAAGCTCTGGTATGCATTAAAATAGCCTCTAAGGCAGCATTTCCAGACCAGACTGTTTCTGAAGGGATACAGAATTAGAAACCCCACACTGCTGTGTTTTGACAGATGGCAGGACACTTGGTGCCTGCCCTCTACAGACAGGGCCCAATAGCTTCCCAAAGAGGCTGCATGTCTAGTCATGCAGCAAGATAGAAAATGTGACAGTAAATATTCTAGATACTAAAAAAAAAGATACAAACATACTGAACGGTGAAAGCAGCCCTAAGAAAACAAGCTTATTCTTAAGGAAAGCTAACACTGAACACAAATAGTAGCCTCAACAATGCCTTGGCCTCAACAATACCTTGCTGCAGAAAGGACCACCTTCACACCTGAAGGATACTTTTAACCTTTTTCCTGCTATGAAGAAACCGTGTGGCATGTCCAGGACAACCAGGGGATCAGGCCCAGCCGGCACAGATTTATGAAAGGCAGGTCCTGCTAGTTCTGTAACAGGGTGGCCTGCTCAGTGGATGAGCCTCTGACACTATTTTCCACAGCAATTCCCTGGGGAAACTGGCAGCTGATGGCTTGGGCAGGTGCACTGTTCACTGAGTAAAAAGCCGCCTGGATGGCCAGGCCCAGAGTGCTGGTGAGTGGAATTACATCCAGCTGGTGGCCAGTCACATGTGCTGTTCTCCAAGGCAGCTCCACAGGCTGGGGCAGAGTGGCTGGAAAGCTGCCCAGAGGAAAAGGACCTGGGGGTGCTGGTGACAGCAGCTGAACATGAGCCAGGGTGTGCCCAGGTGGCCAAGAAGGCCAATGGCATCTGGACCAGCAATGGTGTGGCCAGCAGGGCCAGGGCAGCGATTGTCCCCCTGTACTCAGCACTGGTGAGGCCACACCTCGAGTGCTATGTTTAGTTTTGGGCTCTTCACTACAAGAAAGACACTGAGGTGTTGGAGTGAGTCCAGAGAAGGGCAACAAAGACTGGTGAAGGGTCTGGAGGACAAGCCCTATGAGGAGTGGCTGAGGGAGCTGGGGATGTTTAGTTTGGAGAAAAGGAGCCTCAGGGAGGACCTTATCAGTCTACAAGTACCTGAAGGGATGCTATAGGTGGGTGGGTAGTGTTCAGGTTTTTCTCCCAAGTAAGAAGTGGTAGGACAAGAAGAAATGGCCTCAGATCTTCAGGGCCTCTCAAGAGATTAAGACTGAATATTAGCAAAATTTGTTTACACAAAGGGTTATCAAGCATTGAAACAGGCTGCCCAAGGAAGTAGTGGACTCACTATTCTTGAAAGTGTTCAAAATAGGTGTGGATGTGGCGCTTGGGAAAATTGTGTAGTGGTGGGATTGTCAGTGCTGTGTTAAGAGTTGAACTTGGCCTTAAGGGTCTTTTCTATCATAAATGTTCTATGTCCAACTTGCTTCATAGCATTAAAGTGGTTGTATGCCCTTTTTACTGGATCCTAACACCTTTCTAAGCATTTTTACTTCTCCTATGCTTGCTCTCCTGGGTTTAATATCCATGGGCATTAACAGTCTTGTACCAATTGCAGCTCTCTTTGTTTCCATTTATTTAGAGGGATAGCTGTTACTGTATGCATAACTCCTACAAAGAGAGCACCCAGGGGAACAGCTTGCTGCTGCAGTTTTCAGGAGGCAGGAGACAAGGGAAGCAAAGGTTTCATCTTTCAGAGGAGGTTTCTTGCAATAACATACCCATAAACACACATCACTTGATGGTATGGAGAGAAGACCTCCAGCTCTTCAGGGAAAGTGATAAGGATACAATTCAGATGAATGTGTTCATGACAAATCAAGTATTGATTTTTTTTATTATTAGCTAGGAAAAGAGGAAAGACTTCTTTGATTTACAAGAAGAAAAAAAATTGTATTATTAATTACTCTTTCATCAGACCCATAAATCCAATCCTAGCCTCATGGAATTTTAAAACAATCAAATTTTTAAAGGCATAAATGAAAAGACACTTACCAAAGTGTTTATGCAATGGGAATTTGGAACACAGAGTCCAAGTCCTCCATTCTGACATTCATCAATATCTAAGCAGACCTAGCAATAAACCAAATCCACAAATAATAAAAATAAAGTCAATTTCTTGAGATCAAAGACTAAAGAAACAAAACCAAAGTTTAAGACTAGACAAGAGACATAGCCTCTCCTGAAACTGCTCCCAGAATGTTACAGACATATCCATAGGCTAACTTTACAAACCCTGAAGAAACAAGAAATTCCAACTTTAGGATCTGCTCTGGTTCAACCAGAAGAGTTTACACAAAATCTGTATTCCCATTCTAGGGTGCTTTCAGAAATATGCAAAAGTATTACAGTAAGATAGGCCTTTTAAATAATTTTCTTCCTAGTTCAAAGCCAGTTTATAGAAATCAACAGAATCCCTTGAAGCTGGTCAGAGATACTTACAAAGATAACAACATTTTTTCTTGTGCCTATGCCAGTCAAGAGTATTGTTAATACTCCCATTAAAGCTATGCAAACACAATTCAGTTCTCTAACTGAAACACTCTGAGCTCTGCCTAACAGCACAAGGCAATTATGGAATGACTGAAAAAAAAATACCATTCAATACAGATGCACTGCGAATGTAAACCCAGCACCTTGCAATGGAAGTTGTTATGGAGGTGCTACCACTCACCTGTTTATTGCTCTTGGCATAGCTGAGTCCTATCCCTTGCACAGTTTGTCCTGTATATCCTGGAGGACAGGTCTCACATCGGAAACCTGGAGCAGTGTTCACACATCGCACACCAGGGAAGCAAGGGCTGTAACGACACTGCAAAGAAAAAATGAACCAAGCACATGTTCGTGCCTCAGTAACGTCCAGATTCCGACTGTGTGTACAGACCTCTCACCAAAGACAATGCCACATGCAATACCTGTACGTCCTCTCTTTAGAGAGGGCTTAGAGAGGAAACTGTCTCTGCAGGTATTTCTGACCTCAGCAAGTCTTCAGCTATCTCTGTAATTTAAGTAGCATTTGCAACCTTCCATTACAGCCTATAACTGATGTCCTAAACTCTCAGCCTTCCTTTAGCTGGGCAGATTTGGATCCCTTGGAAGCTGAAGGGTCCAGACCACAATATCAGGAAAACCATTGAACTCCAAGCCTCCAAACACCCCTTCTAATGTGTTTTGTACAAACAGAAGTGGCAGCAGCATTTTGCTGCATTTATATTTGGACAAATCTCATAGCCAGAAGGAATCCAAACATAAGCCAGATAAGCAGGGATGTATCAGTGGCATCCACACATTTCTAGACCAGAGGCCCACAGACAATCCTTGGAACTTCTCCCAAAATATCACATGTCCACAAAATCACCCTTAGCCTGAAGGCACCATTCACTTCATTGCTTTATGCAGTTTTACAAAACAGCTGTGACCGATTTCACTTATCTTGTGGGTGCCAGTTTGGGAAACACATCCCACATTGCTGCCTTTCCAACATCAACACTAGCTGCTAGGTAATGTTTATAAGAGTACCAAAAACATGCCATCCTGCTGCACAGGGCTCAAAGACAACAATAAATGAGAAACATGAGAAGGAAATACTAAAGAGTTTTAAAAAACGCCTTTTTTTCCTCCTTCCATCACGAACAGAAAAATTTATGCAAGACAGAGGAAGAACAAAACAGACAATATCCATCTACAAGAAACCTACAACTTGTAACCAAAGTTACAAAGTTAACTTGTAACTTGTACACACACATGGAAGCAAGAAATGGCATGTTTAATATCAAAGTGTGTTTGACAGAAAGATTTGTTAATAGTATGTCAGCCAGTAATATAAGGAAAACGTCAAACCTAGAACAGACATTTTGTGCTTCCTTATTTTGCTGTGGATTCTTTATTGTAGGCAGCAGAGGGCACCCAAATTACACAGCACACTGAGCAGAGCTGTATGGGCACCAGCATACCAAAGTAATGTCTTCAAACTGGTAATGAATTAGGGATGGTACTGCAGAGATGCTGACAACCTCAAGAAAGATGATGGCAGCTCTTAGGAATCTTCCACATTTGTCTTTACCAGAATTTGTATAATACTTTATTTTTAAATGCCTATTATCAGGAAGTACAGAAATAGTTCATTCATAAAAGGTTTTAAATAAATTAAAAAAAAAACCAAACCAAAACTAACCAACCAAAAAACACTTTCCTGCATATCAGCTAACTCAGGAAAACAAGTAATACAACACATCCCCTCTCATTAGATAATTCAAAATGATTGCCATTTATTGCTTCTTTATTTCTCCCTGTGCAACTCTAAGTAAAAATCCAGCTGATTAAGTAGGTATTTCCTGGTGAACAAAACTGCTTCTGACAAGGTGGCATTTTAATGGCAGTGCCCACACAAAGACCTCATAATAAGCAAGACTTTATGACACTTTTGGTAAAAATTCCTTGCTATTCCTAATGTGAAAGCAGGTTGTCTGTCATGTGGAGTGGTGAAGGAAGGAAGGTACATGAAGATGAAGGTACATGAAACTCCAGTGATTAGAGCCTGACTGCTAACAGACAACCACTTTAATATCAAGCCATCATAAACCAGTCTCTGTTTCTTTTTCCACCACTGCTGTAATGGGTAGAGTTGCTCCAACCCTGAAAATGGCAGGGAGGAGATTATTGCCATGCTTTGCCTCAGTCTGAAAATAGCTCAGAGGTGAAACCCATCCGTACTGGCAGGCTCCACCTAGGCTGGCTTGAGCCCCACATCATGGCTGTCTGTGGCATGAAACATGTGCCACAGCTGTCTTGGATCCATCACTTGTGTTCACATTTCAGCGCTTCACCTCCTTTTTTTGCACCTTCTGTTGCAGCAGACACAGTTCATGCCATGTAAGGCAAAACAAGAGACATTGCCAATGCCTCAGGAAACTGCCACACTCAACTCACTTTCTCTCCCCGGTGCTTTTTGCAGACAGGTGTAAGGCACATCAAATCCTCTCCTGATGGTCTACAGGAGGGAGTAAATCAAAAGAGCAGTCAAAGCACATTTCCTGTTGGCTAGGAAGGAGAAATAGAGAATTGCTTTTGCTGTTTTACATTATTAAACAGGTACACTGGTAGTACTGTGTTATCTGCAGGTGCAGTTTATGAGCTAATTCTCCTGGTTCCTTGGTCTACTACATCCAGGTGCTTTTCCACAAAAAAGACTGAGTAATGGTAAAAATCATTCTACAGAAAAAATGCAGTGAACCTGTAAGTGGCTTTGTTGTTTCTGTTCTAAGTGTCACATTCCAATTAACACAGGTTTTCTTTAGTCATTTAAGATACTGTAAATTTATTAATTCAGTCCTTGATACAAGCAAGCTCTGAATTTCTAACATATAGTACCAGAAAATAACTAGATTTAAGTCAACATTATCAGATTTCAACACAAACCCAAAGAAGCAAAAGGAACAATGACAATGATTGTTTATTTTCTTTCATAGGCTTCTAAGGTAAGGATGCAAACATGACTCCAGTTTAGGTTGAAGAGAAGACTTTGTTTCTTTAAATTGTTGTGCTCCTTAACCAGCCTTGGAGACCAGAGCCTGTATTAAAAAAAAAAAAAAAAGGTGCTTCTGCAGCCCATAACATAAGCTACAGCATCTTCTTGTGGAATAGAAATGACAATGTCAAAAGTGTGTTTTGGTTGGGTTTAGGTTCTGGGGTTTCTTCCAGACATTAAGCTCCTTTAAGTGACTTCTCAACTCACCAGAGTATTGCAAGTTTTCACGCTCATAACCTCCATAAAGTTGAAGAAACAGCAAAACAGGGACATAAAATCAAATCAGAATGAATTAATATTCACTGTACAAGCAGTCAGGAGATACTGAAGACAAAGTATTAGCAGCCCATTGATATGTATGAAACAGTTGGGTTTTAGTTTTGTTGTTTTTTTAATTCAGTGAAAGTAACTATTTTACCTCATCAATATCTGAGCATGTAACTCCATTTCCTGTGAGTCCTTCAGGGCAGGGCCCACATTGAAATCCCTCTGCTGTCTCCATGCACCTCACTCCCCTGAAGCAGGAATTAACTTCACATTTCGGCTTAGTGCGCCTAGGAAGCTGAGTTGGAAAACTCACAGTGCCTAAACCTTTAATGCAGAAAGAACAACAGTTTCAGTGGTTGAAAGAAATGTTCATCATGGCTCTTAGCTGGCAAGCATTCTGAAGACATTCCCAAGACACTTCATGTCCCTGCACTGTGCTGCTGCTGCTGCTGCCAGCTGTGCTGTGGCTGAAAAGACTCCATGCTGTGACTGGCCCCAGCTGCATCCCCAGCAAGGGGAAATTGAGGCTGTTCTTTTAGGTTCATGTGCTTCTCCTGACTACATATGGGAGTCTTCCTTCTAGGTTAGTCCTAAAAGATATCTGCTGCTGGCCAGGGCAGGAAACTCTGAAAGCCTGTGACCTCAGAACAAGGGACTCAAGTATAAGGGTACGAATACAGGGCATTTCTCTGGCTAAACTGGCAACACTACCATTTCATAAGAAAAACAATGTTCTGGTTTCACAACAGCATCTCTGACAGTCTACAAGCAAGAAGAATAAAGAAGGAGCAGCAGGCAGACCACAAACACAGCAGGACTGTGCAAGTACACAGGCTTTGGTGCACAGAGACCAGCCAAAGATGGGCATTTCTGAGATTCTGGCAGGTACAGAACCTTGGTACAAGTGCATGTAGGAATTTGACTTTTCCTTTGGCACTTACACGTAAAGGTTACTCTGCCTAGAACTCAGCTTGAGTTTTGATGAGGCTGACAGACCGGGAGAAGAAATCAACTGAAAGGCCTGATGAGTTTAAGACTTTTCATCTCACACAGTAAGGGAGTATACTGGTTTTTATATTGACTGCACTTGTGTACTGATTGTCAGTTGTGTGTGATGCAGGAGGGCCACACAGAGCCATCTGGAAAAGTATGCATTTTTTTCATTTAAAGAAAAGGTGAAGACGACCTTTTTGGCCTTACTGCTGTTAACTAGTGACTGCCTACTCAGAATCAGACAAACTTCAGGTGGACTGCATAGGAACTTCCTCAGACTGATAATGCCAGCCAGAGCAGAATATGGTTCCTCCCTTGTCCTTCTGCTAAGGTTGTGCATGAGATAGCTGGGAGACAGTGTCTCCCTCCATTAGAACATGTGGCAGGGCTTTGTGGCAGAGTGAGAACTCACAGTACAGCCTGAGTGGTACTGCTTAGTTTAGTGGCATTTTATCCCCTAATAGGTGATTGTTGGGTCTGTGGAAGCTTTTTCCCTAATGAAAATCTACTTTAAATTTGTGTCCAAATACAAACACACCTAGAACTTTGGACACAGTATTTTTTAAAAAGTACTTTTTAGAAACCACAAAAAGCTAATGTGATCAATACTAGTTTTAGAAAAACTCTATCTCCTCTAGATTATCAGCAACAACAGGAATACTCACCACATGCTTGGCACTCGGCTATGGTATTTCTCAGAAAAGTTGTTTCTTTGACCTTGAGAACATAGAAAATAAGTATTATTTAGGTACAGATAGTTCCAGTCTGCACCTGACTGAGAGAAGAACCATTAGTCCCCAAGATGCCACTCAAAGCATGCAACACAGGTAATCGGTCTTATATGAGGTGCTCTTTGTACTCCATAAAATTAAGGATATGGATAATGGATGTACTTAGGTTCAGCCTTCATCAACAGGATCTTCAAAGGTCCTTGTTTGACAAAGGAATGTGCCACCAGCAATTCCAGTTTTGACACCCACCAGCAAGTGAAACAAATGCAATTTCAGTTCCATGCAACAGACCCACAATATCTAATAGTGGGCTAGGATAGCTACTCTACTTCCTCACCAGACGCTAAATTTTCTGGATCTGAATGAACAAGCCTCACGCATGCCCACATTCAATGATCCTCCCTTGCAAGCACAGGGTACCAGGACCTATATGGTTATTTCTTCTTGATTGTGTCAAGCCTCCAAGACAGTAACTCTACACAGGAGTTTACTGCTTACCTGAAGTCTGTGCTGACTCTATCGAAGAGGCAAAATTGGGATATTTCACACCAAAGCCACTATACAGTACCTGTTGTCTAAGAAGGTCTTTCACGTCTCCCAACAGTTGGTTCATCTGCATCATTTGACCCATCAGCTGCCTAGTAAAATCACCTGCAGGGAAACAGCAATGAAAAAGAGTACACAACATAACTCTTCTTCATTTGTCATGATAATTTCTGAGATACAAGATAGAAACCCCATGAAGGGCCATGGAGGGCAAACACTACTGTTATGCAAGCCCTGTAGAAATTATCAGAGCAAACATAGTATTTGCCTCAAATTTTATAGTGTGATTTTATTAACTCAAGGCTTTTCTGGACTGAAATCCTCATATACCACAGAAATGGGCAAAGCAGAAAGCTCTCCAAGAGAGAAAAATAAGATTGCAATTCTTCTACCATTAGTTCAGTGTTAAGGCTCCCCTAGGCAAGTAACACCACCAGTGCTACTGGTTCCTCCCAAGGCCTGAGACCAGCATCCCTGAGTAAAACCTCAGAATTTCAGAACTGGGTATTTGTGATAACCTATTTGGGGCAGGAGGGCAAGGTGAGGCTGTGAAGCATATGTGCATGCAATGGGAAGACACCCTACATAAGTGCATTCCATGTCATAGAATCAGAGTCATAGAATCACCAATGTTGGAAGTGACCTTCAATATCATGCAGTCTAACCATCCACCCAACACTACTGTGACCCCTAAACCACTAAACCATCACCTTAGCACCAGACACAGACAGCATCTGAACACCTCCAGGTAATTCCACCACCTCCCTGGGCAACCTATTCCAATGCCTGACCACCCTAATAATGCAAAAATATTTCTAATAGCTAAGCTGAATATCTCCTGCCTCAGTTTAAGGCCATTTCCTGATGTTCTCTTACTGCAGGCATGGCAGAAGAGACCAGTGCCCACCTGGCTATACCCTCCTTTCTGGTGGTTATAGAAAGCAATGAAGTCCCCCTGAGCCTCCTTTTCTTGAGACTGAACAAACCCAGCTCTCTCAGCTATTCCTCATATGACACATTTTCTAGTCCTTTCACCAGCATTGTTGCCCTTCACTGGACACACTCCTCAATCTCATTTTTAAAGTGAGGGGCCCAAAACTGAACACAGGATTTGAGGTGCAGCCTCACCAATCCCGAGTACAGGGGGTAGATTACTTCCCTGGTTCTGCTGGCACAGCACAGATGTAACCACTACTGATTCATACATTTTTTTCAAAGTGAAGTTACCCAGCTTTCTGAGCAAGCTCACTGTGAAGCTCTGAGAACACATCAACAGTGCCTGCTCTGACAAAACACTGGGTTTAGTAACTGCAACAGTCACTTGGCTTTTCTTATCAAAGGCAGCTCACTGTACACAAGTTTAATAGCTGCATTTGCTTCTGACAGGTGCAGACTATGTATGGACTCAAAGAACATCTACTCAACACACTATGAACTCACACCAGAATACCAAGTAACAAATTAAAGACCTCTAAGACAAGACCAAAAATTACATCTGTAATGAGCCATAGAGAAAGACCAGATCAAACCCAAGAACTTCATAGGAGATTTTAATCTCTTAAAAGAAACATTAGTTTTGAGCCAGTGACAGAGAAGAAGCAGAGTGCATGTTTAGCACAGTAGCTTGTAGCTGCTTCTCTTTGCAGCTTACTTCTGAATTTGTACTTCTCAAGAAGATATTTGTTTACTTCTCTAAGTCTGTATCTAAAAACAAACTTCACAAATATATGCTCTTCCACAGTCTAGGCAGGCAGGATATTTTGATATTATGCCTGATAGCTTCAGGGAGGTTTATTCACATGTTGTTTTTGTGAGTACTGAAAGCTTATATGAAAAATGCATCTCTTAATGTTTACCTCATTGTTTTGTACTTCAAAGCATGTCTAACTGTTTCCAAACATTCTAGTGGGAACCATCCAAATCCTCACATACTATGTTTTTTTCACTTTGTATTTTCTCGTCAAAACACTGAACTAGTTTGAAGAGTCAGAAATCACTTGTTTCAGAGCCTGCCTCTATTCTAGTCCTAACCCTGCCATATTTTTATTTGGGTGACAACAGCTGGACATAATATCCTGAGTATTTTAGAATCCCATAGTGGAACCTGGCACACAGGCTGTCAGGCCAGATGCTGGGGTCTGTTCTTTTTTCATTTTTAAAACAAAGGCTCATTTAGGCATTATTGATTGAAACCTGCAAAAACCTCTCAAGACTTCAGATGGCGTTTGTTGGCTAGCATCTAAATCAAAACCAGATCTATTCTGTAGTTAAGTTTTGCAGACTGCTGAACATTAAGGTGGACTACACAGGTTAAACTGCCATGAACTATATGTCCTGCGTGCAAATTCAGACAGCAGAGCAGAAACAGCTGAATACACCTGGTTTTGTTATCTTTCTCTTCCATTAAAAGCAATTCCAACAGCAGGCCCCACTTGCAGCAGAATAACCTCTGTTTAGGGATAAGTACTCAGAGAGGCCTTTAAGGAAGCTGTCAGTCCACAATACAGTGGATCCAGGAGAAAGCAGGTAAGCAAAAGGCACCAACCTGAAGCTATACAGTTATCTGGCCCTTCCATGTAGCCTGTCTCATCCATATCCGTAGTATCTAATAAAGACGCCCCAGTTCAGCTACTCCATATCTCTGTATTCTTGAATCATTAACAATATGATTAACAGAATGGCTTTCACAGTAATAACTAAGTTCAGAGACTGCTCTGAAGTATTACTGACCAACAGGGAACTGAAATCCCCATCTTTCTCTTGCCAGGATGTTGCAATATAGAATCATAGAATTTTGGATTGAAAAAGACCTGTGAAGATCATCTAGTCCAACCTCCTTGCCATGGCAGGGACACGCTTCACTAGACCAGAACGCTCAAAATTTCATCTAGTCTGGTCTTCAACATTTCCTGATGAGGCATCCATAGCTTCTCTAGGCAACCTGTTCAAATACAGGGCCCTGGATTTCAAGCAGGAAACCAGCTTCATTGCACAGCCAATTGGCCCAGCCACATGCCCAATTGGCATGCACAAATACTAGCCACACTGAAACATCTCATAGCTATTGCTTCTACCTCTCTTAGGAGCAACAGCCCTCTGGCTCAAGCAACACATTTGCTCCTGTCAGTGTCATTCAAATCCTGAATTGTTGTTCAAAGAGAATGACACCCATAGAATCATGGAATAGCCTGAGTTGGAAGGGACTCATAAGGATTATCAGGTCAAATCCTGGCCTCTCATGGACAATCCCAAGAATCACACCATGTGCATGAGAACATTGTCCAACTTCTTGAAATCTGGAAGATTGTGGGTTTTTGTCCAGAGAGCAAACCAGGATTATAGTATAGATGATGGCTGACAAGAAAAAACATTTCTGAACAGCCTAAAATCTTCCACCAAAGTAGCTGTACATACAAGTTGTATGTGGAATTAGGAAGAGGCAGGTTCCAAGTAAACAGAAGGAAATATTGCTCAGATACGTGATAAATTTCTTGCCAGAAGACATTCTTGACCATGCATTCAAAACTGACTGGACAGATTAATGGACAAAAACATATATTGAGTACAAACCACAAAGATATCACCTCTGAGTCAAGAGCTCTGAATACCATGAAGTGGAGAATAGTGAAGCATTCAGAGAAAGACACACTAAGACTCCATTCCATTAAGCTCTTGCTCATGGGTCTATATTGACATACTGTCTTTAACAGCAACTTGGTTAAAAGAACCTTTGGTCTGGTGCAACACAGCTATTTTTTTTATACTTTGTCAGGTTCAGGTACCCTACATGAACTAGACAACTTCGTAAGATCCCTTGTGACCAGAATAATCTTGTGATGATGATCACATGCAGCAAGTATACTAATCTCATCTACCAAACCCAGAGCACCTTGCATTCTATTTTCCTACTCAAACACAAAAACCCAAATATAAATCTTCAGTCTGTGTCTGACCATCATAATCTCATCCCGCTGCTTAGGTGTCTCAGCCTCACAGATTAAACCTGGAGGGAACGCTGCTGCAAATGCACTGAGCAACAACCAGGCACACAGTCAAAGCCATCTACAGTTATTCAGGTTCAAAGCACTCCTAATGATTTTCCAATTAATATGAAAGCACACGTTTTTACCAAGATATTAGGTTCTCACCCCCCTATACAGCTGAGCATTTGAGTTCCAGCTTTTCTTGGCAGTAGGCAAAATTGTCATTATCTGATATGTTATTGCCATAGAAGGGCATCACAAAGCACATATAAAGCTCAAGGCAGCCAAGTTAAAATTGCTGTTGAAACACCCACCTTTTCTTTTGGTGGATTTGACTATGTAGACTTTGAATGTATTTATGTGACTAGCTGTTTATTATTATTATTATTATTATTATTGACACTAATTCCACTTGAAAGTTAAAAGCAACTGAATTTGAGAGTCTAAGCCAGGTAGAGGCACTCACAGAGAGATAGTCTGTCTATATATTACCATTTGCACTATTGATTAGCAAGCAAAAAGTTACAAATAGAAAGCTGCAAGTTTGTAATTTGGAAACTCACTGTGAGAGAGCTGCTAGTTTTTGCAGAAACAAACACTGAATTACCCTTCCATTCCGTTCAAATGCCTTCTGATTTAGTGAAAAAGAGAGAGCTTTGAGGATAAAATTAATTTTTAATCTAAGTGTATATATTAGGAAGCAAGGAAATAGAAGTATCTGGAACTAAGAATTTACATAGCTAAAAGATGGACCAGATTTTGTCACCACTGATGCCTACATTCATGTGACATACCCAGGATGCTCTCATAAAATTTCTGCATCTTGTCTCTGTTCTTATCAAAACTAGCAATGCTGCAGGGGGGACAGGAAAGGATACAAGAGAGAGAACATATCACGAATCCTATTTCAAACCTTGAAATGAGTTTCCTTCTATGGCTGTCATATATTAACATACTGCATGCACAGTGTGAACCCATTCCTCTCCCTCACACCCACAGCAGAAAGGCGGACTGGAATGACTACAGATGGGACAGTCTAGCACAGGTTTTCTGTGTCCAGAGGTCAGGAAGCACCCTCACCTAACATAGGAGATTGCATTAAGTCCCCAAGGCCCTGCAGGGATCCCAGTATCCTCAGTTCCTTCCCTCCTCCCTCTTCCCAGCTCAGTCTCCACAATGCTCAGCACAGACAGAAACGGACGTTTTTAAATCAATGTCCCCTTCAGCAGGTGACAAAAGCCTTGGCTAAATTGTGGCAGCACTAGTGCCTACTCTGCAATGGCTTTTCTCACATAGACATACAAGCTCTGTAGCCATGGCACAAACATTTTCTTCAGTCTCCTGTAAGCTTCTTCATATCTTGCTCCTCCCCTCTGGGTGACAGTCCAGTGCTCAACAAGAGACTGATTCTGTCAGTGTGGACAAGTACATGGGTAGGTCTTGCTACTCCATTGATCTTCCTTTCATACAATCTGTAGCAATGTACCCCATTTAGCACTACTTTCCATCTGCAATTGTTTGCAGTTTGAATACTTAAAATATTATTAAGCTGACACAAGCAGATCATCATCACAAAAATTTGCCTTCCAAATCAGGCTAAAAAACCTCTTTCAATCATTACACACTTGTCTTTCACTAAAACAACAGTTCATTGCTTTATCACCAGCAACAGTTTTCTCTCCAAACAGAGCTATTTCTAAAACATTTACAGGAAATTGTCATACCTCTAATTTAGTCAAATAATTGTTATTACTTGACTATAGGCTTCTTCACATTTTCAATATTCATCAGATTAGTTTCCTTGCACTGGTATCATTAGGAATAATTTTAAGTTCTAGTTGCAGGCCTTACCAGTGTACTGAGGTACAGGCTCAATTTGTTGAAGAAAACAATCCTGCAGGTTTCCCACTTCAGCAAGGGTTCCTCCAGTGACCAGCTTCAGCTCTTCTAGTGTATCCTGGGCTCACAAGAAAAACAGAGCTCACAATTCTGATACAGCAAGGGGAAGAATATGAAATATCAGACAAAGTAAATTAACTTTTTAAGAGAGGGAGTCCATTTCTTATGCACGCAGAGGTCCTACATCATTCCCTTCAGGACCATCCATCACCATTTGAACTATATAATGTCTCTAATCCTTGCCTTGCAGATTTTCGCATAGCTGTGGTTTTATTTCAAACTTTTTTTTTTTTTTTTACTGTTCCAATTCATATAATCTCACATACAAGGAAGTTCACATATTTCTGTGGCATATGATTTCTTTTTTTAAGTGCATCCAAAGCAGTCTTTTTTTCCTCTCCTCTCAAACAGGTACATATATTCATGTCAGGATTATGGGCACTTCAGTCATTCTTCATAAAAACAGGCTCACTTTCAAGCCTATAATGAAACAAACTAAGTGGGCAACCTTGGGGGCAGAATGCCCTTGCGCCTTCTAATAATATTTTTGACTAATGATGATGGAAGATGCTGCGGAAGACATTGTTTATCTCAGACTGCTGATAGGCAGATAACAGGAAGCTTTATCAACTCCTGGTTGGCAGACAGAGGAAGAAAAGGTATTGCAGTCAAACAGATGAAGGTTTCATTCTGGCACCACAAGAGTCCTCCATTTCTTTTGTCTTTTTTAAGCTCTTGGCATGTCATGAAGAGGAAAGCCACATACACAGACAAGGGTTGCTCATACTGAACAGCCATAAGAAGCCAGTGAAAAACTCCCCTTACTGCATTATCTAAGTCCTTACAAAAAGCCCACTCCTCAAAAAACAACTAGATTGAAGTGAAGGAGGTAGTCGGGTTTTTTTATTTTATTAAAAAAGCTAAAAATTATGTCTAACACAAATAGCATAATTATTATAGGGTTCATGTGAGCTAAGATTTCACCTTCTCCATAGGAAGCTTCTATTTACATTTATTTCACTACTTAATATTAAAGTATTACTGCACAGAGCTTGGCTGCGGTGCGGTCTGAGGTTTGAATTCAGTGATCCAGAGGTTCACTGGTGATCCCTCTAAGTCCTCAGCCTGTTCCCGGTTTCCATGCTCACCTGTGGCTTCTCCTGGAGAGTGCGCAATTCAGCTGCCACCACCTTCTGAGACAGTGCTGAAAATGGTTTTGGCAAGTCTTCAACAGCACCTATTTGCAGGCAGTCCAGATACAACTCTATCGTGCTCAATCCCTGCTGCAGGCCACTCAGCCACAAGATGACAGCATGGGGTTTCCCATCAGCCAGCTGGATGTTGCTAAAGATCACAGAATTCAGCCTTCCATCACTCTTCAGATAGCGCAGCACCACTAGGACAAAATACACAGAAGGACTATCAGAGGGTAGCAGATAGCCCAAGGCTGATCAAGGAACATCCTGTGGAAATCTGCAATTGCTCTGGTATTTTTCCACATGTCCGCTTTTGTAAATGCATCCCATATGCAGACACAATGGTAATCATAAATGGGATATTGACTCTCAAAGCAGCACTAGCAGGATGCTTGCGTGACTCCCTATCTGTGAACCTCTGCTGCCTGCTGAGTTTTCCTCTGCTTTATCCAGGTCTCTCTAAATGGCTTAACCAAAGTCACTTTAGAGGCCAAAATGTGCTAAAAGGCAAGGGTTTAAGTTACAGGGCATAGCAAGCAGCCTGCAGCCAGCATTTTGGTATGTACACATCTGATAACCCAGAAATACTCTGTAGCAGAAGAGTACAACTAGAAAATCAATTTCAGTGATGCATATCACATACAGTGGAGCCATATAAGAGTGTATCCAAATGCGTAATTAAAAACCAAAGGAAGAATGTTTCCAAACCAACAATCTGCACTTCTCTGTAACAGACGCTAAGTAAAACCAAAGTAATAATAAAAAAAAGGCATAGTCCACTCCTAGAAATGACTAAACCTTCTCTCATTTCTTTTTAAAAGCACGTGACTGACCTACCTGATAAAAATTCTCATTTCATTAAGTAAAATGCACCATCAAGAAAAAAAAAACAAAAACCCAAACACAACAGCAGACAAATACTCTTAACAACAAATATCTGCTGAGTAATATTGAAAAGAAAGCCTCTTTCCTAAGGAAATTGAATCAGTAAGCTAGAATCTGTGAGCCAAATCTCTAAGATCAGCTAGCTAGTTCCCTCCATAAAATCTCTCCCTGGCTCTCCAAATGCATATCTGCAGAAGCAACAAGCTGAATGCATCTGGACAGTGTATAACTACTCTGCAGTATCAGACAGACCTTGTTTCAAAGATCCCACTGATCACCACCCAACAGTTTCTTATTTCCTGATCGTAACAGGGGAAGGAATAAGCTGCACAGATGCCAGGCATCTAAATATTTACATGCTGGTTCTTGCTAAAGTCTGAAATTCACAGATAGCTGCTACAGTTGCATCAAGTGAGAGCTCACAAATGATCTGACACTAAGCCAACCAAAAATTGTGGATATAGTGGAGGTAAAAGCTCTTACTAGGTTTGGACCTAATAACAGCTACTTACTGAAATCATCCAACTTCTATTCATTTAACAAACTACCTTCCCATCTTTCCACTACTAACATAATTGCTTTGATGCCATGATACCTGTTTGTTAGTGACCTTCCAACTTACTGTGCACATGTTCCCTTAAAATTTTCCTAATTCCTCAATCTAATGATTAAAAAACCCCCAGATTTATACCAGCATGAATGGGGTGGGGTACGTCTCCATTTTTGAAGTCTACACTAGTGCTAGAGCCTCAGCAGCTGTGATCAATATCAGGAATGTTTTCACTACTGTCTATGTCAAAACACTGCCAGAGCTGAGATTTCCACAAAGGTGCATGAGGTCACCAGTAACTCGCTAAAAGGTGGCATTTTTTGGCAAACCCGAAGATATGGCAAGACAGACTACATTGCAGGCATTTTATTTATGTGACTATTAGGCACCCCTGGCCATATAAAAGTAAGGTCTTTGGATGTGGGCCCTGCATTCAGAGTGACCAAACACAACAGTAGCCTAGAGAAAGAAAGAGGAGATGGAGGCAGGGCCCAGAACAGACCCTGCCAGAATAGTTTCAGTACAAGGAGCAATCAGGCTTGGAAGGAAGACCAAGTATTCTTTCCTCAGCCAAAGCCAAATATTCATCTGCTAAACTAGAGAAGGCTTTTGAAGAGAGATTTTCTTGGATCACAGCCTCCACCTCTAAGATTTAACCCATCCAAGCCCCTGAAGTATGTTTGCTGCTCGAATATTTTACAGATATTCATGACAGTGTCACATAAATTTCTTAAGAAACAAATTTTCAATTAAAATAGGACTTACTTCACAGAATTGTTTAACTGCATCAGTTCTATGCACTAACCACTGTTTGCTCCATAAAAGAATAATTAAAAGAGGACAAGAAATCCATGGACGCTATCTGTGTCTGAAAGGCACAGTTGTCTACCATAAGTTTAGTTGTTAACTCAGTAATTCAGACCCGTGCCTTTATAAACATTTAGGTGTCATAAACATGTTACTATCAGTTATACCACAATAAAACCAGAATATGAGGCAACCATTGGGAACAAAACTCTTAAATGTGGCATTTTAAAGTATAACTAAGGCCTGCTTTGAGCTCCCTAAATCAGATTTGGGAGCATAATTAGAAATACCATGCAGAGAAATACCACAGATATTAAGACCCTGAATTTTGCTGAGATACCAACACTGGCTCACCACTTAAGCGATGATGTTCAATCTTGAGAGGATCATGCACAACTCACACACTCCATACTTGCAGCGGACGCTACAATCTCCTGGATGCAGTTTAACTTACCGTATGAAGTATCCATACGAGAGCCCTAATACTTCCAGAGAAATCATGTGTGAAAACACTGCCTACCTCTTGCTCACTGCCATATGCCTTAAACAAGGTGCTCTAAAGTAATAAGGAGGCAAAGAGATCCAGTGAACAGTCTTACTGCAAAAGGCCTCCCTCTCTGGCCACTCCTTTACATCAATCTGATGGTCAATCCTTTAAATCAGACAGGTTACACATGTCCCCCATCTATTCAACACTGGTCACCAACAGGACAAGTTGCTTCATGCTGCCTATACATATGCCATTATTGTGTGTGTCCTATCACACAGATGCTCCTCAAACACCAACCTACTGAGGACAAAACCAAAAGAAACCATGTAACCTTCCACCAGAAACACTTTAACAGACTTAAGAGACGGTCAGTAACCATCAGACAGGAAGATATTTTTGAAAATCGGTTTGGTATGTTCAAACTGGTATGTCTGTAGACACATTTGTGTGTATACATATGTGTTCCTATACGTACGTACAACATTTACAAACATAATTGTGCATGCATGAGAGGGAGAGTGAGCATGGGTAATCTATCATTTATCTAGCAAACAAATAAGGCAATGTTAGGAACTGTATGACACTTTTGATAAGGCTTTGTGACCATGTATTACCCATTCCCAACACACATATAGCACTTATTCCCTTGCCTCAGAAGGATTTTGGCAGACCTGATAAAACTACCAATGTTTATCTAACTAATTCCCCAACAATGCTTAATGAAAAGGTATGCTTTTCTTCTTTTGTAGCATATTGAATAATTTCCCTATGTATAAACTGAAATGTCTCAGTAAAATTTCACAGTATATTCGATTCAACTAATTACTCAATAGCAAATTACTATAGCAGTGAAGTCAATGCAGCAACAATAATGCACATAAATCAATAATCTTTCACTGAACCTTAAAATTGTAGTATATCCTAGATCTAGTTTACAGATCAATGAAACTCTCTATTTCTAAAACTGTTGCAATTCCTACTCTGACTCCTGATTAAGTAATTCCAGTTAAAAGAACAAATACTTTATTTCACCCAACAGATCTTGTAAGTGCTGTGAATATTTGTCTTGCCTAGTCACATCTAACCTCCAGGGTCGTCGGAACAAGAACCTGCCTTTCATATGCATGAGGCAGCATGTGCGTGTGTCCCTCACATTCCTGAGTAATAAGAACCAGTGATTGTCCCTAGGGTAAAAAGGACAAAAAAAAAAAAAAAAAGAGAAAGACCAAACCAAATTGACTCCTTGCTCCATACTCCATGTTTTTTTCCTCCTTTCTCAGCATTACTCAGAGTAAGCACTGCAGCTGAGTCGAGATAGCAGCTGATTGTCAGGTCAGCTTCCTCTGGCCAGGAGAGAGCAGCATCGAGGGGATGAAGGAAAGAGATGAAGGAGTAAGAGGGGATGTGAAAAGCGACAGCACTCAACAGGAATGACTCAAGCACAAAGGTTAATCACACAGTTGTCAACATTCATCTGTCATGCACCAATAACTATGGATCCAACACCAGTTCCACCACACACATTCCAAGCAACTCACCTTTACTCATCCGTCCCATTACCGTAAATTCAAAATACTTGCTGTTGTCAGCTGATGAATATAGGCCAAAAACAGTGGCTGTGCTCTTTGGCTGCAGTTTGAATGTTGAGAGCAAGTACACTTCATTCAGCATAGGATCCCCAAACGCTTGTTGCAAGAAGTTCAGTACCACTCGCTTGTTGGAATAAGGAAGAAGATCAAAAACTAGGGGGGGAAAAAAAAATCAAATTTCAACAGAAAATTAAATATAATAATGACCAAAGAAGAATGAGATTTGATGTCACATATTGGAGATTGTACACTCTTCCTACCCAAAAAAAAAAAAAAAAGTTATCAATACGATGATCATCTGTAAATATCATGAAGTTCCAATCTCTGGCACTGGAAGAGATATCTTAAGCAATCTGGTCTAATGAAACGTGTCCCCATAAACACAGGGAGTTTGGATTAGATGGTGCCTGCCATCTACAATTACTCTATGATTCTATTCTATCAAAATCTACCCATGATTTGTTGCAACTGATACTATTTTAGCAATTTTTATTTTTCAAAGGAATTATTGATAAGTTACTAACATAGAAATACCTAGTCTTCAAATTGAGGTACTCAAATATTTTTAGGTAGATCTCAAAAGTGCTTCTCTTCTGAAGATTCACCTCAAAGAAAGCTTTTTAACTGATTTCTGTTTTCATAAATTCAGATGTCTGTGTTAACATATCAATTAGATAAGCATTAAAATTTTAAGACAGATTTTCAGAGCACTCATCCTTTGACAGCATTTGCAGGGCACCAATTAAAATGTGAAAAAGCCAGGTGAGCAATATGATGTTCACAATCTTCTTCTCACTTCACTGACTTTTCAGAATATATATTACACAAGTAAGACTCATCTTTCCCTTCTGGCACAGAAAACAAAGAAATACAGGCCTGACAAACCAAAACAAACCAAACCAAAACCCTGAAGGCGTAGTGAAAGCTCTTACAAATCTTTATTTTAGCTTTTCCACAATGCCTCAGTAAAGATGATTTTACACATATATAAGTCAGCTATGTCCCTTATGGTGCTGAAACAACAAACTGGGGCTTTCCTTAGTGTTCCTGAATCCATGACATCTCTGAACTGAATAAATGCTTCCGTTAGGTTTCTTGATTATCTCCTATTCCAACCGGCTGCAATTAAAACAGTATATATTTTATATGCTGGAAGTAAAGTCTGATAAATGATTTTGCACAATTGTTATTTAAACCTAAGAGCACACTGGGCCATTGTATACCACTGACACTCCATAGGCCTACCATAGCTGGGCCATATTCTTCTCCCACACTGCAGCAACACTGTTGAGCTGTCACCAGAGAAGAGCCGTAACACCAGGCAGACAGCAAAGGCACATGACAGCACATTGTGCCTTAGCTTGATTCAAGCCCATGGTTGTACTAATAAGTTTAGCTTCCCAGGCTGAAAAAACACCGGTGGACCTTTGCAGATGAGCCTTGTCTATGCAGCACAACCCCAAAGCTGTTGTCTATAAGGTGATGAGGTCATCCTACCATTCCAGTGTTTCCATACACTACATACAGGAGAAGACTGAAGAGCACTCAAAGAAAAACCACATGGGCATGCAGACCTTCCCACAGATGTGTGAGAAACCCTGTTCCCTTATACTGGAGTGTGGGTTCATGCTGCTCCTATCAGTCATTCTGAAGCATCCATTCACTTAGACACTAATGTTACTCCCAAAAAAGAGAAAAAATTAAGACCTTTTCCCCTACATTTCATGAAGTCATTGAAATAATCTCTGAAGTCTACATTTGCATTGGGTCTAAGGATCTCATGACTCTACAGAGAATTTTCAGGACACATTACAAAAAATATCAGGCCCTTGATTTGCATGCACTAGTAACACTGCTGTCAAACAACTAAGAAACATATAGCAAAGGAGGATCTGGTCAAAAGATTAAACTTTCATTCAGTTCAGATTTACAGCACCCCAGGACAACCACTGCTCCCACTGAAACCAATGACATGGAAAGCAGAAGCAACAGTCTGGGTACTTCATCACACTTAGCGCAGAGAGAGCAGAGCAACTGTCCACATAAGAGACTGAAATATAACTCACTACTCTGTACAACAGCATTTTACAAGGAACAGTCATTCATAAAATACAGCTGTGCTTCCTCAGCTGGACCAATGCAATACAATACCAAAGACCTTGAGAGCATGAAATATAGCTATATATTTTGTTCAGTTCTAGGTCTATTGGCTGAATTTCTATCAATTCCAGTTATACCCATTAATCTATGTTAGGGACACTTAAAAATATTACAAAAGTAATGATTAAACACTGTGAAACATCTGTCTAACATTATAGAAAACATTTACTGAAATTTTTGTAATTTGCATATTTAAATTAATACTCAAATTGGTTTGGCAATTGTGTTCCACAAAGTGCAGTACCTCTGCAGCCAGATCCTTCAGCACCATGTTATCAAACTCTGTCCTGGGATATCTTCACTGACTAGCACATGGATGCACCACATGATCAGATTCAACCTTAAGCACAACTTACACACATGCTAGCAAATGCAGCTAGCAGAACAATGAGGGGGCTATGAAAATTTATTTTACATCCTTAGCAGAGTTGGCAGAGCAAGACAGCTCTTGGCCATTATAGAGACAATTATTTGCTTGGGAGAAACAGGGGAAAAAAGATCCACAAAGATTTCACATCTAATTTTTTTAAGAACTTCGTCTTTGTTCCTCTCCGTGGACAGGCAGATTTGAAAGCAAACGTACAGACCAGGACTGCCAAAGCTGAAAGGCACAAGCAGCTGGTTCTAATCCATGCAATGGATTGAAAACTCCAACATGCCTTCAAGCACGAGTGGTGCTTCAACCCACTGGGCTAAACTGAATCTGTTCATGAGACAGATCAGGAATTCTCTCCTCCACCTTCCTTCCGTGGTTTTTAGAAAAGAGCTGCTCACCCTCCTATTCAAGTGCTAACAAGGGATGAGTTACACGGTGAAACAGTGGCAAACGACGCTTTGGAAATGTCCTCAAACCCATCAGGGCTAGCTTTTCAGATGAGAGCTAGAAGACACGAGGGAAGTGCTAGGATGAAGAGTCATGGAGGAGTGAAATTAGTGACACAGAAAAGCATGGAACTTAAAACACCCCTTCTTTCCTCAGTCTCTGTTGGCATATCACACCAGCTTTTTGAGACCTTCCAAGGCGGTTTTCTCATCACACCTAAAGACAGCTGTAGGTGTAAACACTGCTCCACTACTGTGCAGCACTTTTCAAGGTAATTATTAATGGCTTAGACACCTGGAGCAAAATCCTAACCCCTACCACAACAATTTGCCACTGATCCCAAGAAGCTGAAAGCATCCCTTGTTGAGAGTGGAGTTTTTCACTGGCCACTGCACCTGAGAAGTTAGAAATCTGGCTTTTTTTTTTTTTTAATTCAGTAATACGCAACTTGCCATTACAACAATTCTCTGAAATGTTTTCACATTGTAAAGGTCTTCAAGAAAGGCTTCTGGAAATGAAGCTGTATTGTTGTGATTGGCTGTGTTTTACATCTGCTTAGGTAATATCCGATTGAAGTATCAAAAATCGTTCGGTAAGGCAGTGGAGGGGGCTAAAAATGTAATGAAAATCACAAGCAGCTTTAAGTCTCTTTAAGCCGCACGAAATTGCACTCACTGCTGCAGTCGGCAGCCGAGCTGGTTCCAGCCACAAGCTGCTACCGCAGAGCAATACCACCCACTTAACTCAAGCTCTAAAATACGGCAGCTCCTGAATTATAACGTGCATGATATTGCGACGGCAATGCTGGCTTTAAAAGTACGAGTTTTCCTATGAACTTAACTACGTAGTAGAGTTTTCCCAAAGAGTTTTCAAGGCTTAGAAATTCACTTCTCATTTCGGAGAACTTGTAGCCGGAAAAAGGCTATTCAGATGCTCCACGCACCTACCAGCGCACCTACAAAAACACTTTTTGTAGGCTGCATGGGAGCGGCTGACACCGTCACCTCCTCCAGTCCCCACGGCTAGTCCGGCGGGGCAGCGCAGCGGCGGGGCGGCTCCCGCTGCCCGCCACGGCTCCGGCTCCCCTAGCACCTGCAGAGGTGTTCCCTTTCGCTGGCGAGCCCGGCTCCCGCGGAGGGCAGGGGTGGGGACACTGCAAGCCCAGAGCTTTCTCAATGGAAGAGGGGAAAGGAGAGCGCGCTCCATCCGGGGGCGCGGAGCCCTTACCTCGCGGGGCGGGCGCGGCGGCGCGGCCCGGGCACAGCTGCAGGGCGAGCGGCAGCAGCAGCAGCGCGGCGCCGCGGTCGCACCCCATGGCGGCCGCGGGCCGGGCAGGGCGGCGAGGGACGGCCACCGCTGCGCACCGGGCCCCGCCGGTTAACGGGGGCACGGCCGGCGGCAGGCGGCGGGCGAT
>VWZV01015136.1:102769-114454 GCA_013397155.1 Irena cyanogastra
CGGGCGGGGACCGCGGAGGAGGACGGCCGAGCGCTGGCGGGGACCAAGAGGCAGGGCGCCGTCGGAACCCGAGGCGGGAGCTGACACCGGTCGAGGTGGCTCGGACGCAACCGGAGATCCTGACGACGCCCCCCCTCAAAATCAACACCTGTGGGGACCCTGTCTGGAGTCTGCCCTTTGAGGAGCCCTGGAAATTGAAATGTGTTTAATGGCTTTAAATTCATAGTATCACAGAATTAGTTAGGTAGGAAAAGACCTGTAAGATCATGGAGTCCAGTGGTTAATAAGCCGCTATGCTTACTACCAATCACAAGAAGATGGCCCCAAAAGTGAATTGGGTGTGCTTTAAGAGCCAAGTAAGAGTTCTGTGAGTTCGGGAGGGACAGCAAGTCCAGCGCTGTTGCAGGCAGCGCAGAGAACCATCAGCCTGGTGAGGGATGTAGAAGAGTATCAGAAGCATGAAGATAATGCAGCCTTGTTCACCCAGTCCTGCTGACTACAAGATGCTTAACTTTGAGGTTGGCACGATTTTACTTTAAATCCTCCCTTGGCTCCCTTTCTATGTTCAGCAAATGGTGACCATGTATTTGTTTGTGTCTTCTGACAATACAACTGTCGCCTTTGCAAAGCCCCCTCACAAGTTCCTCTGCCTGCTCTGCAGTCAGATGTTCAGTGTCAACTGTTAAGGTTTAACATATATTAGAACAGATTCTCTCTCATGCATATCTGAAGTCAAAACAAATGGGGATGCTCTGGTGTGTAGACTTGGTCTTTGTAAGAATTTAAATACTCCGTTTTTCCTAACTGAAGAGTGTCACTAAAAGAGGTCAAGCAGATTGCAGACTGGGGTAAATTGGGTTTCTAGAAGTCTCTGATTGGCAAATTGAGGAATGTATAATCTGCTCGTTTGTTTCATTTAAAGAGCTCAGAAGCATTGGGAGTGCTCAAACTGACCAGATAGATACTACGGGAAAAGGCTGTCTGTCTCAGCAAACTCTGAAACTCAGTAACTTAGCCAAAGTAAATTTTAAAAAAACCTTCTTCTTTCAACTACAACAATTTTCAGTGCTGTGTGTTCCCTTAGGATATCATTATCCCATTGCTTGTCCTCTACTTCAGAAAATTCTAGCCTCTGCACTGCTGATGTTAAAAGAAAGTACAGGAGAAAGGGAGCAAGTGAGAAACACAAATACATTGTGAGCCTCCCATCCTGCTGCACAGCTCTCTTTGTCCTGTACATCTCTGTATGTATCAGCTCTGCTGATGAACCTGTCACATCAGAAATCCAGGAAGCCCTGCTTGGCCCCATTGCAGCTTGCTATCCACACTCAGTTGGAAAAGCTTGAGCTGTCTGATACTATTTACATCATAAAAAGTAGGGCAACAACAGAAGGGAAAGTTTATGTTAAAGTGAGCAAAGTAGTGTTGATTAATGTTCAGTCTCATCAGGCTTGGTGCATACATCTAACAAGCACCACAGAGAACAGCCCTTGGGGGGCTCGTTGTGTGGGAGGCAAAATACAGCATGCTGCAGGATGGGGGCTATGAGTGCTGCACAGGGGCTCTATGAGCAGCTCTACACCACACAGAGCACGGCTGTGGGCTGCTCTCCAGCACAGGCTCAGTGAGATTTTCAGATGCCTTCAATGGGCCTATATTCACATGTTCTCTAATTGCCCTCCCCACATGGCATATACACTACAACACACCCTTACTTCTTAGCTTATTCTTGTCAGCAGTGTTCACCCGCTCCCTAAGTTGCCCATTTCTTCCTCTGCCCATCGCCAGGCAGAAGGGTGCTGTGCCATATCCCCTGTGTTACAGCATGGTGCTACTCCTTGTCCTCACCCTACTGCTCTTCTGTATACACCTCTACACAAGAAGAAACACCTCAGCTTCACTCCCCCGTCCTTGCCCCTGCAGTGGAAGTGACAGGATGACGCGGTAGTGTCAACGGGCTGGCCAAGAGCTGCACAGGGGAGTGAAAAAAACAGATCATCAGGTGCAGAGTGCTGTGGAGAGGGAAAAAGGGAGGCTAAAAGGGGTAAGCAAGAGCCAAGAAGATGGAAAAAGAAAAGGAGGACCTTTGAGTGTCATAAGCTTCTTGAAAAGAAGTGTTAGTCCAGAATTTGTCCCCAACCTAAAGCATGGGTAGACAGTACAGATGCTGCAAGGCTAATAAGTGGATCTAGAGCAGCACTGATGATGTTCAACTGTTTATTAAGGAAAAGCCTTGACTCAACAAAGAGCATGTTTTGCAAACATACACTTAAGTGCATGACAGAAGAACACTACGAAGGTCTACAAAATCATTACAGTATTACAGTTCTGGCCAGAAAAAAAAAAGGGGGTTGCTTTCACCTAAGAGGAACACCGTCAGGAATTTGCAGCCATTTATTATGTACTTCGAGTTTACTGAGTTGGAGTTTATCAAAGCATATGAAACATTTTCTTGAAAGATTTCCTTATCTGACAAAAATATTTATTAAGTAATTATAACTTACAATTCCTTACTTCTGATTTAAATACAGAGGAGTGTCTTGCACTGGTTCTGACCAGCCTTCCAGAAGGAGGATTTTGTTTGTAGGATTATATCTTTGTTAGTGTTAGATTTGTGAGGACCATATTCTGTTCTTGCTCTGTATCTGCTTATTCTTTGTGCTTACTTACAAAGAATGCACATGGAAGCAATGTTTGGCAAACAGTCCATGAAGCACAATCCAATATGACGGAAGGGAACTGGTTCACAATGTATATAAACAGAAGCTTAAGTCCATGTTTAGATGAACTTAGTACATTTCTAGTTTTCATTTCTATTCTGAGTTTTATTTTGGAATATGTTACAGACCAAAGGGGATCTTGTCCTCAAGCACAACTTTCTTTAAGGGATTTCAAAAGTATAAAGTTTATCTGCTGTCTGTAAGGGACTATTTGACCTTTTAATCCACATTTTCAATAAAAATTATGGAATACTAGCAATTGCCTTTTCACTCTTGTGTATTCTCTGAAGTACAAACTCCAGCTTAAATTACTGGAGGTTAAATAAGAAGCAGGAATAAAAACATGATTAATCAATTGTGTTTCCAAGAAACTTTCATAATGTCAGTCACATTTTGTAAGGAAGTCGTAAGTATGTGACTGTAATTTTTATATAGAATCTGCAAGAAAACCTCACTCACGATAATGTTTGACCTGATTATGTAATTTGATAAGATTTTAAACATACAGAATACAAAGAAGCTGCAAACATTACAAATTTTGCTTTACAGAAGTATCTGTAACTTGTTCAAATTACAAATAATGGAGTAAGGGAAATAGAAAAGAACCCTACTGCTTAAATTCATCGTACATGTTTTGTTCCTAATATGCATCAGGAGACTCACTGTTTTCATGGAATTATATGAATGATTAAAAATCAGGATTCATGGTCAATTAAGATACAGAAATCTTAAGGCCAGTGAAGTATCAGCTCTAAAACACATCCTTTCATATTTATGTAAACACTCCTGGTTTTGATCCTGCTTCATTTAAAAAAAAAAAAAAGTTGGTTTAATGGGTTTCAAGTTTCAAAGACAGGTTTCAAAAGAATTTTTGCTTTTCTAAAACACAAATTGAAGCTCCACTTTTTTAAGTCAAGTCATATATCCATCTTCAATGCACTTATTTACTTTTCATTTACTCTGATAGGAATTCCACACAGGCAACCAAGAGGAAAAAGTTCCTGACATGGGGGAGGGAAGGTATAGATTGCCTCTTTTTTTTATCTTTCCTCCAGACTCCACAACAACACAGAGATAAACTGGGCCTGAAGGTAATGCAAAGCTTATTTCCCTATTTACCTCCTAAGCCTTCTTGCAGCCTGCCTCAAGAAAAGCCATATCACAGAAAAACTCATAGAATGGTTAGGTTTTTCTTAAAATAAGACCTCCTCCTAAGTTCATCAAGTCTAACCATCAACCCAGCAGCACCACTATATTCACCACTATAATGTGTCCTCAACATTTCCAGGAATGCTGACTTCAAGCACTTTCCTGGGCAGCTTGTTCCAATGCTTGATAACCCTTTCAGTGAAGAAATTTTTCATAATGTCTAATACAAACCTTCCCTAGTACAACTTGAGGCCATTTTCTCTTGTTCTAACATTTCTTAATTGGGAGAAAAACCTGAACACTACCCACCCATCTATAGCATCCCTTCAGGTACTTGTAGACTGATAAGGTCCTCCCTGAGGCTCCTTTTCTCCAAACTAAACACCCCCAGCTCCCTCATCCACTCCTCATGGGGCTTGTCCTCCAGACCCTTCACCAGTTTTTGTTGCCCTTCTCTGGACTCACTCAGTATCTTTCTTGTAGTGAAGAGCCCAAAACTAAACACAGCACTTGAGGTGTGGCCTCACCAGTGCTGAGTACAGGGGGACAATCCCTGCCCTGGCCCTGCTGGCCACACCATTGCTGGTCCAGGCCAGGATGCCATTGGCCTTCTTGGCCACCTGGGCACACCCTGGCTCATGTTCAGCTGCTGTCACCAGCACCCCCAGGTCCTTTCCAGCCACTCTGCCCCAGCCTGTGGCACTGCCTGGGGTTGTTGTGACTGAAGGCCAGGACCCAGCACTGGGCCTGGTGGAACCTCACACCATCGCCCTCAGCCCATGACCCAGCCTGCCCAGATCCCTCTGCAGAGCCTTCCTGCCCTCCAGCAGATCAGCACTCCCACCCAGCTTGGTGTCACCTGCAAACTGACTGAGGGTGCACCTGATCCTTTGTCCAGGTCATCAAAATCAACAAAGATACTAAACAGCGCTGATGTAAGTACTGAGCCCTTTGTAAAATATTCCTTATAGAAATAGATCTTTGGGATCACAGCTGCTAGCATCCACAATCCCCTTTCAGAGCTTTGCATCTCAGTGCATCTCAGTTCACATGGTGAAGGACCAAAAGCAAAATACCTGGACAGACTGAGAAGCTAGCTGGTGCCTGTAGGGAGGAAAAGACATTTAAAATATCCTTAGAATATATATCTTAAATAAGTCTTCAGAGGGAAAAATGTAACATAGCAATTTAAAAAAAAAAAAAGCTTCTGTTAACATTGCCAGTGGTATGTTTTTCTGAGGAAAAAAAGTGGGTATGTATTTCTTCTCTCATATTCCTCATAAAAGGGAACAGAATGATCTCAGATCTGTAGCAAGAATTTTTATTGTGATACTTTCTTCCACAAATTTCATATGAATCTGAAATTGTGGATCTGGGAAGGTGAAAGGAAAAATGAAGCTTTATCCTTACTCTCCTCTTTATGCATAGAAGGCCTGAATAAGAGTGATCAGCGCAGGGGATTTTTTTAGTTAGTGTGTGGTATTTTTTCCTTTTGTGGGAAGGATAGAAACTTAGCATTTAGATGTGCTGTGGCACATCTGCACAAGCTCTGGAATAAACAGCTGACAACTTGATGCCTCTAAAGGTCTGCAGTTAAAACCACACTGAATGGTTATCATTATAACCTGGTCAAAACCGGTAACATACGATCAGAGCTCCTTATTTTTAGTGCCAAACTGCTGATGGCTGCTCATCACAGTTGATTGAGAACCACAATCTTTTTCTTTTGCTGCTATGAAAAGTCACAACTCCGCGCACAGTGTTAGGGCCGGAGGGTGAGGATTCAGTCAGACAGTACCAAAAGCATTTCAAGAGGACTATGGCTGCAGCATTTCCCCACAGGGTCACAGGTACTGGCCACCTGTGTCCCTTCCCAAGAGGCTGGCCCCTACCTGGATAGAACCTGAAAGGACCTTGTTCCTAGGTACGGCTTGGCCTCTTCTCCCAGGCAAGTAGTGACAGGGCTAGAGGACGCAGTTCTAATTCAAAAAGGACATGGCGCTGCTGGAACAAGTCCAGAGAAGGGCAACAGAGCTGTGAAAGGCTCTGGAGCCTTTCCCTCTCTTGTGGGGAGGGACTGAGAAAGTTGAGTTTGTTTATCCTGGTGAAAAGGAGGCACCTTGGAGAAGACATTCCCGCTCTCTACAGCCACTTGAAAGGAGGCTGTAGCGGGGCAGGGGTTGTCCTCTTGGGAAGGGACGTGGGTGATACGCGGACACAGTCTTAAACTGTGCTTAAGGCTATGAATTGAGGGGGAGCTTTGGGCTGGATATTAGGAAGAAATTCCTCACAGAAAGGGTGATTAGACACTGGAATGAGCTGCCCAGGGAGATGCTGGAGTCGTTCGCATTCCTAGAGGCGTTCAAGGAAAATCCGGACGTGCCAATTGGTGCCATGGTCTGGTTGACATGGCCTGGTTGACATGGTGTTCGGCCACAAGTCGGTCGCGATGATCTCAGAAGCTTTATCCTACCCAACGGATTCGGTGACTCTGTGACTTCCCGAGCGCGGGCGGCGGCTCCCGGAGCAGGCAGCCTCGCGGCCGCATCCCTCCCGGCGGCGCTCCCAGCCCTCCTCCCTCCGCCGGGCCCCCAGCGCGGCCGCGGGCGCTCGGGCGCCGCCATGCGGGTGGAGCAGCGCCGCGCTGCCCGGCCGGCGCGGCGGACAAGATGGCGGCTCCCATGGAGCTGAGCTGCTGGGGAGGAGACTGGGGGCTGCCGTCCCTGCACCCGGAGTCTCTCACCGTCATGGTAAGGGGCGGCGGCCACCGCCCCGCCCGGGAGGGAGGGAGCGGCGGCGCCCCGGGGCTTGCCTGCCGCTCGCACTGACGTCCGCGGGGCTCCTTCTAGCTTCAGGAGAGGCCGGGGGTGGGAGGCGAGATGTTGGGCCCGCGGTGCGCTCCTGGCTCGTTCCGCACGGGAGACGCGGGCAGCGCTGCCGCCCTTCCCGGCGGCGCCGAGCGCTTCCCGGCGGCGCTGCCGCCCTTCCCGGGGGCTGCGGGGCCTCTGCCCAGCATTCCCTGGAGCCGCCTTGGGGCACTGAAGCCCGACCGAAACCCGTCGCGCACCTGCTGGTGGTTGGTGCTCAGTGCACGAAGGTGTTTGACACAACTTCTAAAGCTTTGTTTTACGTTTTTCCATTTATCCATTGTGACAGGTTTTCTTCCCTGCCCTCCAATCTTTATTGCAGGCTTACGCCAAGTTTTCTGGTGCTCCCCTGACAGTGAATACTATAAATAACTCCTGGAAAGCTCCAAAAGGTACCATCTTTGCAGCCTTTATTACTCTAATCGCAGTCGTGTTGTAAATATAAGTTCCATTTTTTGTGTTTGCATTGGGTTTGTGTTCATGAGTGCAGTCTGCCCCAATAAAATGACTTCACACAATAATGGAAGTCATAAATAAAGTGCTCTAGAGGACAGTTTATTAAAATGTGTATAGGTGAGGCAACAGACAATTAACAAAGCAGTAGTGCCAAGTACATAACTGTTTCAGTCAGGCAGTCTGAGTTGATGGTGTAGTGAAAGCAAATTTGTAAGCTTTTGCACTTTGCATATTTATAAAGACGTGTATGGAAGAGCTCTTTAGTTACCTGTAGCTTAATGAGTTGGTACAGTTGGAAGTGGAATGTGAGCCTCAGCAAGTACACCTTACACTAGCTGGCACAGTTGGTATTGTGCTGAATTAGAAGGTTTGACTGAGAAAAGGTGAAGGTCAGCTGTCAGAGAGGACTTCTTTGTTTTGGATGCTTCTATTCATTGCTTATTTGTTTGCTCAGCAGTTATTGTCTTGGTATATTTAAGAGAGGTAAAATCACTGCTGGGTTGAAGTCTTCTGTCACTTATGCTTAACTTATCAGTTCAGACAGTACTGTGCTCATGCAGAAGTTGAGCCTTTAGTTCTTGCTTTTCAGTGTGTTGTTTTCTGTTAGGGGAAAATACTGAGAACCAGCTGGGTGGACTTGCTAGAAATTTGGTGGCTGTCCTCATAAGCTAGAAATTTGGTGGCTATCCTCATAAGGAAAATACATAAAATCAGTTAAGAAATCAGTTTAAATAGTAAATGTTGGTGATAATTGATAATTTAATATTGTTTAGTACTATCCTGTTGGGCTCATTCTGGCAGTTCTGTTCCAAATGTGCTGTAAGGTAGCCTCTGTTACAGAGACTTTGCACTCTACAGGTTTTGATCCTGCAATCTTTTGACTAAAGGCTATCCAGTCAACTTCTGGCAGTGGGGAAATACTTAGTTGTTTTAGTAATTCATGGTTATGCAGTGGTAGCTGAGGCATTGTTCGTAGCAAGGCTAGAGAAAAAAATGGTTAAAATGGATTTTGAGGGGAAGGACGGAGGAAAAACTGAAAAGAGGCTCACAGGTGGATGAATTGAAAGGGCAGTTGAACTGAGCTGGAATTTTTGTCTTAAGATGAACATCTGAAATTCAGACAAGTAGTCTGGTTTTCAAAGTATTGAATACCTAGCAAAAAAACATTGACTTCACTCTGATTTGATGTTTCTGTCTTTTATGTTTATTATTAGTAAAGGCCACAATAGACTACGAGTATTTGTAACCGTGGTGGAACTCTCCTGCTATGTAAAATTTTAAGTTTATATTTACATGTTAGGAAAATGAGACCATGCTATTGAGAAAAGGACATACAACGACTGATTGCTTTCTAGTTAGAAGTCATCCATACAAATTGACTGTATTATTTATGCCTTCTAGGAGATCTGCCAGTCCTGGTATCAGAAGACATTGTTATTTCTCAGCCAGCAAAAATACTAAACTTCTTAAGAAAGCAGGTAGGTCTCTTTCAAAAAGATTTATTTTCTTTGACTTGCAGTGACTCTTGCATGTCTCCTTTGTACACTGATACAGGCTTCCAAAAACCTGGAGTTTAGTTCAGACCCAGTGCTTTTCTTTTTCTCATACATGCATGAGAATTGCAAAATGGTGGGTAAGAAATTGCTCTTTAAAAGTTTGATCATTAGTTTTGTGAAAGATTTAAAAATAAATGTGAAAAAATTTAATTGAAAGGGACAACAAACTGTCCCTAATTGAGCAATTTCTTACTGATCACCCTGCTTGTAATTATAACACTTTTACTGTCATTATGACTTTGCAGACCTAGGATACCATAGTTTAGGTAAACAGTTTAAATGAGTCATTTCCCAGTGCTCTTTTTTTTTAAAAATGATACATACAGCATTGTTTTTAATCAATGTACTTTTTCTATAGCTTGGCGCATAAAAAGGTCTGCAGGTGTTTCTTGAAGCACACCAGGTTATTGCCTCTTGCTTGCCTTTTTTAGGACTCTTAATGTTTTGTACACAAAGAATAAAGCTGTACAATTTCTTATTTTCACTAAGTATAAAGATACCTAATAAACCATGGCATCATCTTTTTATTCTGAAGATGGCCCTCTAGCCCACTATTCTGCTTTTACATTAGAAATGCAGTTCCTGTCTGGTCAGATGATCTGATGAACGCCATGTTAGTGAAACTTCAGATCTTCATGGGGAGAAAAAGAGATTCAAAAACTGCATTTGAGATGGAATTTTAGACAGTTGTTTTGAAATTCTGAAGTTTCAGATTTATTTGGATTGCATTTGAACTTGGCATTCACGTGAATAACAAAGGCTCCATAATGTTGGGGAAAAAAACTCTCTTTTATGTTAAAGTATAACAATTGTATGCTTGCTTTTCAGATGTTCAGCCCTTTGTTTATAAATTAATGAAGCAAGTCTATTCACTCCCACCCCACAATTTTTCAATGTTATAATGTAGCTTAGAAGAGTCCACTGTTAGAATTAAAAATTGAGTCAGTAACTACATAAATTTTGCTGTATATTTGTTCCCTTACATTGTTACCATCCAATAAGTTTTAGAATGCTCATTAAAAGCAAAATATGGGAATGCATGCTTTTCTTTTTGTGCTTACACCTGCTGAAGTGTCAGATGCTTCTTGAAAAATAACGATGGAGATTTACCAGAGGTTTGCTACATCCCTGAGAATTGAAAAATTGCCTCTGTATCGCTGGACATTTGCTTGGAAACAAGTAGAAAGGAGACAAGAATTATTTTGGAAATAGGAGGGCCCAAAGCTCTAGGAATGGGAAAGTGGAAAAGTGAGATGCAACAAGGTTTGGCAGAGTTGGCCTGAAGAAGGAAAATTCTAGTGAGTGCATGCTTTCTGTTCCAAAAATTGTTTATATATTTACTGCCTTAATAGGTGTTAAGTTTGAAGTAACTTTCTATTGATAATACTTTTTGAAAGTTCAGCATAAGTCTATTTTTTAATTCATAGAAATACAATGCTGATTATGATTTGTCTGCAAAACAAGGAGCTGATACACTGGCATATATTGCACTACTTGAAGAGAAGCTGCTTCCTGCTCTGGTAAATATTAATAAATACTTTGTAATGGTCCAAATACTTGGAGTTGAATGCTGTAAGAGGTGCACAATGTGAGAGACATTAAAGTGTCTCAGCCACAGCCCTGGCTGGAGCATAGTTGTTTTCTTAGTCTGTTTTTTGGAAATACTGTCTAGCAACTGTTGAAAAGGAAATAAGTGTATGTTTGTTGAGTGTCAAGTAAGAATAGTAGATTTATGAAAGACATTTTAAAAGGACACTTACTTAGTTTTTTTTTTTTCTGTTGGTCTTTGGGAAACAGTATCCTGAAAATACCTTATTGTGGATATTTTTTGTTTCATTTGATTTCCTGAAAACTTTTTGATTAAGATGTGTCTGATGTGAGACACATAGCTGAAAGCCTTTTGAATTGTTGAGTTAAAACTTTTAGTAAATTAAAATGCCCATCACTAGCTTAATTTATCAGTTCTAAATAAGACATAGCCATTTGCCCTCACTATTTCAGTGTAATTATATTAGAGCTATAAGGACCACAAATACTGAGTCTCATGAATGATTTTGGCTTCAGTTTGTACAGGGAAAAATACTGTGACCAGATGGTATCATGAGCTAGCCTTTTCAGCTGACCTTTTTTTTCAAATTCATAAAATCGTAATATCTTGTATTTTAAGATTTATATAAAATTTCAAAACAAAATTCCAAAAAATTCAAACTTGTTGCTATATGTCTGCAACTTTTTTGTATTTTCAGTATACAGTGTATGTGCATGTATCTGTACATACATAGTATGTATGTAATTTTATGCAGATGCATATAGATTTCTGTAATATCTTTGGTGTTTTTCTTTATTTGGAAGGTAACTATTCCCTTACTCATGTACTCCTGCACTCAGAGGATTAGTATATTCCTCTACAGGGCTTGATAGCCTTAAATTACAATAATTCCTGGTTGTTCTGCTTTTCTGAGAGAGGTCTTGCATATCAAGTGTCATGAGATGTCTACTCATGTCATTCAAATTTCAGTTACATTTTTCCTCATGTTGATACAGCTGCACACTTTCTGGATTGAGGCAGAAAATTACTGCAGTGTGACAAAGCCATGGTTTGCCTCAAGGATTGCCTTCCCACTGAGTTTGTATCTGCCTGGAAAGATGTCCAGGGAGGCGCTGAACAGGATCTTGCTGACCAAGGGAGGCCCTCCACTCTACAGTCTCACTGAAGTGGAAGCACAGGTATGTGTTGTGCAGTAAGGAATTTGTAAGTTGGTTCTGTCAAAGACAAGAACTGAAACAGTCTAGCGCACTGTCAAACGATGAATGGTGCTGTGCATACGAGCCTGGCTACACTCTCAGACAGTCTTGTGTCTCATCAGATATACAGGGATGCCAAGGAGTGCCTAAATCTCCTGTCAAAGAGATTGGGAACATCTCAGTTTTTCTTTG
>VWZV01015136.1:114483-128483 GCA_013397155.1 Irena cyanogastra
AGGGTGTGTGTTTTTTTTTTTTTTTTTTTTAATTATTTTGGTAAATTACTAATAAAAAAGGTACCATACCACTCTGTGAGCACTTGACTTTCTTTTTTCTTTTTAACCTGCCAGAATGTTAAAAGTGCTTCCCAGTAGTTTTATGTCTCACACTCTGCTTTTCACGTAAATCCGAATGAGCAAACAGGGCACATGAGATCTTCAGATTGAGTCAATATGGTGTCTCTCTTATCCTGCTTTGTTCCACAGAGAGGGAAATGCTTCCCATAGCTGCTAAGAAAATGTGAGGTGCACTGGAGAACACTTGCCTAGCACTGAATGTCACTTCCTGGCTTTGTATATAGGAAAAAGTGCTTCAGGCTGAGGTGTTACTACTGCCCTCATGGGAGGTGGGATCACTATTCCTGTGGTATGTGTGCGGAGCCGGAAGCAGAGAGGGCCAACAACATAGAGCCAACAGGTCCTGAAAAGTATGATCTCTTCTTTAGCTGTTGAAGTTGGACCACTCTATGAGGGAGGATGCTGGTCCCCTGGTCCCCAGCACGATTTTTGTGATAGGTGTAGAGTGGCTTGCTTGTCAGTGTATGGGATGGCACGACTGTGTTGTGATGCTGACATTACTATTTCAGCCTGCCAGCATGTCTCTATTAAGAAATGCTGAAAGGAGTAGATAGTTGCTACAAAGCATTTACCAGGCTGACAGGCAAAGGTGGAATTACAGAAGGGCTGACTATATTCTGTCCTGAGTGGTATTTGACATAGACAGAAAACTAGGTTGTAGAAGCTGTAAAAGTCTTATCTCAAGTCACTTCAGTGTTTTCCTGTGTCAATCTTTTTAGGCCTACCACCTTGGATGCCTTCGTGTTTGGTTTCCTTGCACCAATTTATAAAGTGTGCTTCCCAAGGGTACATTTGCAAGAGCATTTGAAACAGCTTCCCAATCTGTGCCGATTTTGTGATGATATTTTAACTTGCTACTTCAGGTTAACTGTCTCAGGTAAGTTGTTTTTCTTTCCTCCTTTTTGTCATCTGTACTCATGTTGGGATTAGTACTCCAGGATTCCATTTGTGAACCAAGGCAGATTAGATTTCATGTAGTTTATGCTAGACTTTCTGTGGAGAAATGAAGAAACTTCTAAAGTTGGTCAGAAAGGATTCAAAATTAAAAGCAAGTGTTAATACTCAGTTTTAGATTCTGTCAAGCATTGGCAAAATCTTGCGGCTCACGCTTAGTACTCCTTATTTTGTCACGTGCAATGGCTTTTTCACTTAAATTCTTTGTGTAAAAATACTGCATGAACTCTCTCTAGTGTGAGTTTATTTTTTAAGAATTTAAAAGCTTCTGTAAATACTTTTTCACTCTTCATCTTTCTGCCTTCACTCTCCAGGCCATTCTCCAGCTGGACAGGATACAGCAGATGCTAATCTGCAGAAACTCACACAGCTTGTAAATAAGGAATCCAACTTGATTGAAAAGGTTACTTTTGCTTCAGTATCTTTAATTTTACTGCTTTATTGTGGTTACTTGTTCACAGATATCCTTGCATGGCAATTGCAACTGTATGGTGGACTTTATTTTAATACTTCTTTTCTAGTGAGTGTGTAGAGAGGCGGGAAGAATATTACATCATTTGGAAGGAGGAATTAATGAATCCTTGAACTAAAAAAGTATTTTTAATACAACCAAAAGAACATTGTCTTGCAGGTGTGCACACTAACAGAGGAGTGGTATCTTTCTGCAAGCGTACATTCAGCAAAGACTGAGGAAAATGTATTGGTCAAAACTCAGAAATGGTCCTGCAAATTAAGACTGATCACCAGCTTTCCTTGCTCCCAGCTGCATGCTGTAGTAACTAACTGGCAGTCACTCTTCTCCTGCTTGTTCTACATCTAGCTGTTTTTTCTTATGTTCTTTGTTTCTAAGGCTGTCACTCAGCACTTATCAAAAGCACTTAACTGAAGAATACTTGGGAAGAGTTAACCTTTTCATGCAGATGGAACTGAACTCTGACTGAAAGGGTAGAAGGCATTTCTTTCCGAAAGAGATTAGTGCGTGAAATAGATCATTAACTGTGATCAGCTTTTGTAGCATTAGGTATTGATACTCCTTCTGGCACTGAAGTGTGGCTGTGGAAGTTTTAAACAATGGGTTACATAGACATTGGTCAGGCAAGATTGAGGAAAATCCGATCCTTCCTTGAAGAAATGGAATAGACTAGACAGCCTCTGCAGACCCCTAGACAGACCTCTGCACTTTTATTCTGTACCAACTAAACTTTTTCAGACCACATTACATCCACATTACATATAGGGCATTAGAGTGATTTCCTATGAAAATGTAAATTGTTCATATTTAAAGATTAATTTTAACCTGTCTTTGAAAAGGTCTTATCAGAAGTGCTTTATTACATACTTTTTGAAATGTATAGCTAATACAAATTCATTCAGCATCTCCAGAACATTTCTGATTTCAAAAGATTTATTCTTGCATGCTGCTGAATATACAGAAGCATCCATTGATGTTAGCAGTTTGACTCTTGATCTGCCTTCTCACAGCATTTGGTTATTGTACAATATTTGATCTCTTAGAATTGGTGTTGCTTCTTTCATTAATCTTGAAAATAACTTGAGCAGAAGCACATCCAGGTGCCTTGGGTTTGATGCATCATATGTAAGGAAATGATTAGCAGCTCTAACACAAACATATATTTGGGAGTGGAAAGAAACCAAAGCACCAATTGTTGCTGGTCCTGACAGTAAATGTACACCAACCTAGTATTAATGATAGTAGCCCTGACAAGTAAGACTAATCATATAATCTACATTCTGCTGTTGCAAGATCCGGCTCTCGTTGTTTCTCTGCAGATGGACGACAACCTTCGTAAGAGTCCTCAGCATCCCCCTCGTAAGCTCACAACGCTCAAGCTTGCTGCAGGTGGAGAAGAAAGCAGTCCAATGAGTCGTTTATCACCTTGACATCTCTTGCTGCCCATAAATGTGTGTTTTGTAACTCAACTGAGTGCCACAGTAGATTTTTTTCACATGAATGTTTTGCAAGGGAAGAATCTGCTAATGACTACCAGTAGAAAATAAATAGAGCCTTGCAATCTTCTGCCTACCTGCTCTTTTAAGAAATTGCATAGATCAGGCTGGCCACGCACTACACTGAAGCTAAGCTGAGCTAAACAAAGTTTATTACTGCAGATGTTAACATGATTTTGTACAGCATATTTTTGCCTTTAGCCTAGCAGAAATGTTTACCTGAAGTTAAGAATCTGCTTATGGAATGTTCACCATTATTTTTTTTGTGGGTTTTGATTTTACTGTAATCATGTTACTGTATGTGAGTGGGTATACTCTTTGTCTGAAAAGGACAACGTCCAGTTGCAAAGTCTGAAAAGACAAAATGTTGCCATTCATGGCAGCTGAGAAATGAAAACAATGACAGAAACGTAAATATTTCTATTGTGCTTTAATGAACTTGGGATTTGTGTTTTATGGTTGTTTGTATCTTTGAAAATTTGTCATGTTGTACTTTGAAGGGGATTATTGAAAAGCATGTGCTCTATGGGGATTAAAATGATGCACAATGCTAACATTTCACAGTACCTCGTATTAGTCCTTTGTGAAACAGGCTTAACCTGTGCACAGAGTAATACCACATGCTGCAAAACTGTTAATTCAAAATCACAGAAAACTTGTAACGGATGGAGACGTTTGATTAGTTGCTGTCAGGATGAGACTCAACTAGTAAATGTACTTCATCAGTGGATCGAAAGGGACAGGTTACGGCTTTATAGGAAAGCTGATGTAGGCTTTTAAATGTGTCACAAATGCCTCTTAATTAGTTTCATCTTGTTTTTTAATAAGCACTACAGTTCATTCAAAAATTAACTAAAAATTGTCAAAATTTTTGTTATATAATGGTCTGTCTAGTTAAGAGCTCTTTTCTCTTTGCAAACTGTGGTATATTTATTATATAAACTGCGGGCATATTTCTTCTGTTCAGTTACATTTTGTCTTTAACAGAAGCCTTGCCAGTTTTAGATACTTAAGCAATTCTATTACAAGAGAGATGCTGTAATTTTTTACTGGCAAAGTACTGGCAGATGCTTTATGAGTAGGTGTAAAGAGAATTAGACAAGGAGATTGGCCAAAATGGCAGTACTTGGGATACAAAATTCTGATAGCTGTATGTCTCTATGTGTGGGATAACTATTCTGGGGTGGGGGGATGGGGGTTGTTTTCTGGCCAAATGGAAAAAGTCTTTCAGCTTCGCTTTGGCTACGAGTCATGTTTGAGATACACTGATAAATTACTTCCTATTTGTAAAGACAAGATGGTAGATTGTGTACATATTGTACCTTTGGACTTGATACGTAAGGAATGTAATATCTTTAACATTTCTTAATTGAAATGTTTGATTTCTAATGAGCACTTTAAAATACTGTTTAAGCTTCATGGTCTTACTAGAGTATTTGTTGCAGTGATTTGAAATTAATTTAGCTCTCATTCATAACTGTATAAACTGACAGTCCATTACATGCAAGAGTAATTTAAATGTTTAAAATTCATACTGCCTGTACCTTGACAAGATTTACATGAGATCAAGTCACATAGCTTTCCAGAGCTTTTCCTCTACAAACACAGCTATGGAGAATATGCCTTAGTTTGTCGCTTTTGTGAATGCATACACTCAACCTATAAAATCTCTTTGTAAAAAGGGTTGTTATTCCAAGATTAAAATTCTGGATTTTTAGTGGAATTTTGGTAAGAGTTTTTTGTGGTATATACCTATAGTTTTTTGAATGTCTTTCTTACTTCCTTGTAGAAAAGTTTATCTTGTCCATTAAAAAAAAACCACCAAAAACCCTGTTGACTGCCAGGACAAGAAATTGAAGCACCTTAGCATATTCATGAGATCAGATTTTAAATTTTTATCACACTTCTTTAGTACCATTCCTTTCTTTCAACACAACTGCTTTTGGGAAAGGGGGAATGAGGAGGTATACATTTGCTGATCTTACTAAATGTGAGCTTTGGGCTGTGAGATTGGGCTGATCTGAAATTTTGGTAAACTTCATTCACTTGATGGCAGAGGATAACAGGGCTGGAGATAGTAGCAAACATTGCCTGCAGTCATGCACACCATCCAGGCAACCAGTGACATTGTGCAGCCATACACTTCTTTATTTTACTTTCTATCCAAAATTTAATTCAAACCCCGACTCCTTTATGTGGGCAGTGTAATCCCTGCCCACAGGCTTCCCCATTAGTTTACTGGCCTATTTTGTGTGCCTGAGTTGTGAAGCTGGGAGGTGAATGCTTTCCAGGATGGGGTAAATTTGAGTTACTCTCTGCACCTGAAGTAGTCAAAGCTGTTTCTCTGGCTAGAGGAGAAAGATGGGATTGAGGTGTGATTTGTCTCCTTAGAGCAAATACCTAAGAATTGAGTCCTGGACATGTGCTGTGTCTGCTGTGTGCAAGGGAAGCCCTGGCTGCCTCACTAGCATAACTAGCTTAACTGCTGTGGTGATTGTCTTTTGCTCCACTGCCCGAGCTGGTGGGTGGTCTGAAACACAAGGAGTCAAGGCAGCCTTCTGCCTGAGCAGCAGTGGTGTGGCCTTGGACCCACTGTTTGCAACCTGCTTCCTGTGCAGAGCACTGGCTGCTGTAGCTTCTGCAGCTCTGCAGTCTCTAAATACTTAAGGTTCGCATGTTCACTTCTGGCTTCTGGTCCACACACCTACAATGTGCAAGTGTGGGATATAGCACTGGGTTTCCAGGGCCTTGCTTCTACCATGGCAGCTGATGAGCCTCATCCTCTTTGCCCTCCCCCTGGAAAGGTGGTGGCTAGGAACAGATACTACCTTGAAAGCAACTTAGCCAGCTGCCAGCTGTAAGTGGAGGGAACCATTTTGGCAGGTTGCATATTTAATGCCCCTACTCCCAGGCAATTTTCTGGTGAAAGCTGTAGGTCGATATCCTTAGGGCTATTTTGTGGTTTTTTTCTGTGTCACCTGGTTGTAGGAATATATATATTCCAGAAGAAATGAGATGAAAAAGGTTACAAATATGTTTTATTTAACATTTCCAAGACTGCTTCAAAAATGTCTGTCCCTCCCTTCCCTTTCTCCTCTCTCCCCCCTCCCCTCCCCTCCCCTCCCTGTTCTGAAAATACTGTTATATTAGGCTTTCATATACACTTACACATTGATGATGTCACATCGCTTTTGCTAATGTAGCGTAACACTCCATTAAGAAAAAAACGACCTTATTTCCTTATTTGATTCCTGGTTAAAATGGTTTGCAGACTCCCTTGAGTAAGTTTCTTGGCAGGAACCATTCAGAGTGTGGGGTTTGTTTTTTTTTTTCCCTCATGCAGAAAGGCAGAGCAGCTTTATATGTTAGCTTGACAAACTAACGGAAAAACCTGGATGGCCTGTGCAGTTGGCAACAAGCTGTCCTAAGTAGTTGATCATAGGCATGTTTCTTGGTGAGAAGCTGTTCCCCACTTGCCAGGCATCTGGCATCTTACGTGATATCTGGCCTGGAGGCCTTCAGCAACTCTGCTGTTTGGCAATTGTGTGAGACCCAGCCATGCCAGGGTCATGGTGATGTGGGGCTTAGTGCTCCTGTAGTGCCTTGTGTCCTGGTCGGGGCAGCAGGGCAGAGGCCAAGCCCCGCTCTATGGTCTCCTCCTCACCCAATGGAGACCTGCCCAGCAGAGGTAAGGGCCAGGAGCAGCCTTTTCTGGAGCTGACTTCTGTATCAGAGGTAGCTGCCAGGATGGCAAGTGAGTTTTTTGCACCGTCTGAGGGATGCGTTAAAGCAAAAGAGAGGAAAACTAAGTCCAGGGTTCCCTCTGCCAGGCTGGTTTGCTGTTTCTGCCTGGAGCAAAGGTCCCAGGAATAGATCCCAGCTCCCTAAAGATATCAGATCAGGTTGGAATAAGAACCAAGAAGGAGACATAAAGAAAAGGTGATCAAGGGAGAGGCATTGGGTCATCTGTTTTCACCCTCAATGACTGGTTGTCAAAGTTTTATGAGTGTTTCAGTATTTGGGACTAAAAGACTGCTTCATGAGTTACATGAAGTTTTGCCCTGCTCTTGTGGGCAAAATATGGGGGGAATCCAGTGACTTGCTGCAAGTTTGGTAAAAAAAAAAATCTGTAATGTGCTAATATTTGTGATGTCCTGCCTCAGTGCAGGACCAAGTGAGCAAGGTTTACTGTGTTTCATTAAAAGTTAAACTGAGACGAGGAATCACTGTACTTTCAGAGCAAGCAAGATCCTGCAGTAAATCAGCCCATGGCACAAGGATGTTCCTCAGTGCTGTTCACCTCCCTTCTGCTCATTTATCTCAAAAATCACATGGGTTTTATTCATCATGACTGTCACGGTTCCAAATTTGCGTATGTTCAAGTGGTGTGTGTGGGTTCTGTTGGTGATTTACTGTTATCAAAATTCAGAATGTGGTCCTTCATTTAAGCCCTCAGTGCATAGAAATTATATGCCTTGAGTATCAAGCAGCTCATTAAGTAGAAGCAATCCTTGTGTAAACATTCGTCGCTCTGATCAAATTTACCAAGCCATTTTGACAAGGGCAGCTAGGCAGCCTGCCAGCTCACACAGACACCTCACAGTTTTTGTTTTCAGGAACAGAGAGGTGAGAGAAGGAGAGCAAAACAAAGTGGAAGTCTCTGCAAAGCTCTGGCTTACCCCAAGCAACCTCCAAGTGATGGAGGTGGAGTTCATTTTGCTTGTATTGTCATCTGCCATGGTGAAAAGAAACATACACTGAACATATACTGGGCTATGTATGTTCAGGTCAGGATTTCACAGTGAGTTTTGCTCTGAGTTGTGACCTCTAGTGAAAGACATCTCTGAAAATCCCTTCAGTAGTATGTTAGAACTTGTCATGGTTTGACACTGGTTGAAAGACCAGGCATCTATGAAAACTTCATTCATTCTCCTCTGCTAGAGTTGAACAGAGGAGGGGGAAAAAACCCAAAGGGCTCATGAGTTGAGATAAGGATTAGGAGAAAACACTAAGGGGAAAAACAGGGTCATATTTAAAAGGCATAAAAAAAGTAATTATTAACATATTTAAAAGAGGGTAATGAGAACTAAAATAAACTTTTAGAACACTTTTTCTTCCCAGCCCCTCCTTCTTTCCCACTGACAGTGCAGGGAGACAAAACATGTCAGTTCATCACTTCTAATTTTCTTCTCTTAGTTCAGGGAAAAAGGGTCTTTTCTTCTGTTGTACTATGGGGTCCCCCTATGGGACACAGTTCTGTGAACTTCTCCAGCTTGGTTCTCTTCTCGTGAGCAGCAGCCCCACCCAATCTTCTGCAAACATGAGTCCTTCTCACGGGCGAAACAGGCTTCCCCAAACTGTTGCCTGTCGGTCACTCGTCCAGGTGAACGCAGATTTTTATAGCTTCTTTTGGCATCCACTCACTCTGTCATGCAAGTGGACATCTGCATGTCTCTTGTGGACCCAATGAGCTGCGGGGGGACAGCTTACTTAACTATAGTCTTTTACCACAGTTTGCAGAAGAAAATTTCAGCTCTGGCGCTTGGAGCAATTCCTCTCCCTCTTTCTTTGCTGACCTCAGTTCCGCCGTGTTGGTTCTCCACATCTGTCTTCACCTCTTCCTATTCTCTGGCTTGGAAGAAAATTGTTGTCCGGGGGTACTATTGTTCTCAAGTTCTATCAATTGAAAAGTTCTTACAGGGTTTCTCAGTGCTGAAAGGGCGATCTCCTCTGGGTCTGCACTGAGGAGTCACTTGCTGTGTTCCCGCCACTGGCCACATGGCCCCGCCTGTCACAGCGCCGGCGCCATTCTACAACTCTCCCTCTGCCAGGCGCACATGAGGAGAAGCCGCTGCTGCCGCCGCCCTGCCCTGCTGCCCACAGCTGCCACCGCCCTGCCCTGCTGCCCACAGCCCATCTGGCTAAGGGCCAGACAAGGCTCGCTGGCTGCATGGTCGCACCGGCCACACGGACGCTTGCAGTGCCAGGACGGCCCCGGCCGCCGCGCCTCCCCACCCCTCAGAAGAACCATGCACGGTTTTTATTTCCTTCTTAAATATGTCATCACAGAGGTGTCACCACTTATCTAGTTGGCTCAGCAGCATGTCTCTTCTCAGAGCCAGCCAAGGATTGGCTTTGCCAGGCACGGAGGAAGCTTCTAGCAGCTTCTCACAGAAAATCACTTCCCACCAAAATCCAAGACACGTAAAAGCAACACACAACTGCTCAGCAGCAGCCGTGGTAAGAGGAGGAGCTACAGCACCTCCATGGCCAGTGAGACATGTCCTGCTGAAACTGCTGTTGGAATAATTATTTACCCCTACATGTTCTACAAAGAAATGTAGTGATTTGGACAGGAAGGATTGCTCATACCCAGACAGAAATTTGGAGAGGAGGGAAGGGAACTGATAGATACAGAACAGGCACAAATTCTCCAGGAATAGCTGATACTCTGTGATTATGTGGGAAAGGAATTTCAGCTCTCTGCTCTCAATTAAGGAAAGTGATAACTCATTTTGGCTGCTCCACAGCTCTTGGCAAGTGTCTGAGCCAGAGGATTAGTAGCTTCTCTGCAGTGGGCAGAAGTACTTTATTTTTCATAAAAATCCCTGAAAGGTGCTGTTTCCTTGGTGCAGGATATGAAAAATGCAGAAATCTCCTTGTCTTCCATGGGGTAAGAAAGCAGTTTCCCACCTGTTCTGTTTGCTTTCTTAGCTGCACACAAGGATTTTTCTGTTTATCTGGTGTCCTTATTTTGTCTGAGCCAGGTAGCTGTCTTCACAGAGGGAAGACAAAGTGTTGAAATGGTGTTGGCAGTTGGTGGCACCCACTGCAGAGAACATAGCAACGGAGTGACATGCTCAAAAGGAGTGAAGGAGGCAGAGTACTTATTTATTTTTTCCTGAAGAATATTTTGTGGGAGGCACCCTATCTGCTAGATACTGCCTCCAGCAATGGGCAGTCATGACAGCAATCCTCAAGGGCTCTGTGCTGCTTGCAGCCCTGATCAGTGGACATCAATTTCCACCAGAGACTCCAAAGAGAACTAGGACAGCTGAAATGACAGTCCCCCAGTGAAAGACAGTGGTCACTACCCACATTTCTCCTCAAATTACCAGCTCAGCTTTCTCTTGGGTCAGTTTCAGGCCACACTTAGGTATGCTTATGTAAGTTTGGTGTAGAAGACTCCTCACTTATGTTGGTGTATCTTGACACTGGTATTGTGCCAGTTTGCTCCCCTCAGTCCCACCAGATGGAGGAAGACTGAACCTGGAGTTGCCAGCTGTCCATATAATTTCTCATCGTGTTTAGTTTGGGAAGTTCCACAACGCATGCATTCCTGTTTTTACAGCTTTTGTCCTGGGATTTAATAACTGGTTGGTACTAAGAGACAAGACACATAAATAGGGACGCCCTGTCTTGGGACATCAGAAATTCACCCACAGCTGTGACAAGGATTGACTCTGAAACATGTCTGATGCACAGCTTAAATGAAGGAAGCTGTGATATTAATGATAGAAAAGTGGGGGCAGATGTCTCTTTCACTGTATAGTTCATTAAGGAAAACAGTTGAAGAGAAGCCCGTGGCAATTTTAGGGCCTTTTGTTCAATGTTCAGGGTAGACTTTGTCCAGAGTGTTTGCTCACTGTGCTTTCCCTTTTATCAAGAAAATGTCAGCTCTCTGTGCTTCTTTTCTGGGTTTCTGAGTGGGCCAGATTCCTGGAATGAAGCTCCTGAATGCTGTCTGACTCATTCGGTTGCAGGAGAGGTGGGTGTTCCTGAGAAATACAAGGGGCTGGTTTCCAAAGCTGGTTAAAGTACTCACCAGGTTCCTAAAGTGAATTGTAGTCTGGAAAATCTTTGCAGAGCATGAGGTTGCTGTTTTATATGGCAGAGTAAAGGAACACTTCCTTACCTCCTTCACAGTAAGGGCACGTGTTGGTAGAAAAGTCCTGCCCTCATCTGCATAACACTTGCATTTTCCACTCTTGAGTTTTTAATTCACATTTCTGGTGCATAGAATTCTTTTATTCTTTTCTTTTCTTGTGCCTAGCACAGTCTGACATAAAGAAAAATCAGTTTTGAGAGGTTCTTTGTTCACCATTAAGAAAATAGTCCACTGTCATAGAGGGAATATCTTACTTCCTGAATCACAAATTGTATTTTTGGAGTAAGAAACACTAAGTGCCAGAATGACATCTGCTCCCTGAATTGTCAGGCTATTTGAAGGGTTTTTGACAGCCTTAGAGCCTGCATTGCTTCACTGCATCTGCTGATCTGTTAGAGCTATTGTTGAAATAGCATATTGCTGTAAATGGGCCAGTATAGAACAAAACCAGACCACTTTTCTTAAAAAGGCCATTTGAACAAAATAAAATAGGCTATGCTCTCAGAAATTACCATAGTATGTAAACCATCTAATTTTCATTAAGCAATTAGCTGCTCGTTCTGAATAATAATGATATCCTTTTCATTATTTTTCAGTCAGTTTAGTGTGGCCTGAGGTTTTAATAACTCTTCTGTGTGTTTTCAGCTTTAGTAACACTTCCTTTAGTTGCAGATTATACCAGATATCTTCCTGAAACTTGATTTGAGATAATCCCTACAAAAAAGTTAGGAAATTCTTCATATGAAGCTGACACACCCTGAAGAGGACTGATACACAGTCAAGTTAATACAGGTGAATTTAGATTACCTACTTATTTCTTCTGACTACATTTGATGGCAGATTTATTAATGTACTCCCACTTTTCCCTCTCCATTTTTTACAAAATCAATTTATTCTGGTGCATTTTTGCAGAAGCTTCCAATGCTTTCACAGGTCAAACACCAGCACCGAACATATGAGATGGCTTGACATGACACAAGCACTTGTATTGCTTGTGCTCCTCTGCTCTTCATCCTTTTCCAGGACCTTCCCAATTATTCGCTAGCTGCATTCTGCAAGAAATTTCTGGTAGCTTCAGGTACACCCACCGTGCTTGGTGTGGATGTTGAAAGGATGTTGCCTTTTGGAAGGAAAAGAGGATGTGTTCCTAGGATCTCCTGTGCCATATGAATGAGGATATAGTGAACTAAGTATTTTGGCAAAAACATGTATGCATTTCTCTTGTTTAACTCACAGAACAAAGTTAATGATCAGGGGCAAACCTTTAGGAAAGCTTTTTTAAAAGGACAATATTATTGTCCTTTATTTTTGGGGCCTGAAGCTTAAAATACTGTTCTTAAAAACAGTATGCATTTAGGACTTACCTAAATTGTTTCTTACTGTGTTTTAGTATCTCCTCACTCATGCAGTTGTACACTGAAGCAAGACAAAGAGTCTCTAGTGCTCAGATATATCCCAGCCTGATGTGCAGCTGTATCACCTCTTGAGACTGATCTCCAAGGGACCCTTGGAGACCCCAGCTGCAGATGGGATCACTTTATCCATCTATCAAAAGTGAAAGCAAAGGAGTTTTACAGCTCACAGTATTAGTCCTCAGAAGTCACAAGACAAGAGCTGAAGAAGGGTACTGTGCTAGGAGCTGGGAGCCAAAGAAAGACTTGGAGCAGCAAGTAGCATGTCCAGCCATATAAAGAAAGCATCCTGCATGGAAACCTGTTAGTGTGTTCATCACTTAGAGCAGTCTGTAATCCCACTGCCTGATTCTGCCAAGGTGTTCTAGAGCACCTCATGCTAAAAGTGCATTCTTTTACAAGAACTTTGGTACAAGACAAAGGTACTCAGAGTACCAGAAAGGAGAGTGAAATTTTGGTTGATTCCTCAAAAGAGCAAGCGGGTTGATATTCTAAATCATGTGCTCTCTTTTTGTTGAGTACCCGTAAATTTTTTGCCCCAGAACATTTAAGAGTGAGAATATCGTGGGGCTTTTGAAAAAATGATACAGTAAAAAAAAAAAAATTGTTTCTTGATTATTTCTTGATAGAAGCTTTTTATCTTGTTCCTTCCTAATGATTACATTACATTAGCTGTGTTAAGGCATGAGCAAATTTTGTTTTCCTTCCTTTCCAAACTTCTTTCTTCACTGAAAACTGTCTTCCTGAGAAGTCAAACATATGAGGCAGAGCTGTGGGTTTTTCCAAAAGGTATTTTAAAGTCTTTAGGTCTCTGTAAAAAAGAGCAGAACTTTAGTTTCTGTGACAGTGCCAAACTTGATGATGCCTTGTCACCACAATTAGTCTTAATTCTCAGCAGACCTTGAACAGAGTGATTTTGCAGAGTCTTCCAGGAAATGAAATGCTGGCTGTCACAGTACAAGTAGCAAATGCACTTAAATTCTCTTCAGAATCCAGAAGTTAAGTTCTCTGTCATATTAAAATTCAATACATGTTAAACTAAGATATATTACATGTAAATGAAGCCAACTGATCAAGTCCTGGGTTTTGTGTCCTAAAAGTAAAACAGAGTGTCACTCTGTTTCAATACTGACTCTGAAAAAGGACTTTTTTACTCTTGAATCACTAACCCTATAGATAACCTGAGGACATTTTATAGCTACTAACATCTGTGGCTTAGTTTAAAAGTGCAGTGTAAAGATTGTGTAACAAAGCCTATTTGCAACATAGAGCACATTACATTACTTGTCTCCAAATTCCAAATGTAAAACTTAATTTATAGCATGGATGCTCTTTGATAATAGCATTTATTTGACATGAAATCTTTTCCTCCAAGCCACTATTCCTGCAGAGTAATGGAACAGAACCTATTCCTTATACTTCATGAATCGTAGTGATTTCTGAGCAGATCTGTTTGAGCTATTAAATGAGTCATTATGCTGATTGTAACAGCTTTTCATTTTTTCAGATATCAAGAGGAAGCCATGGAAATATCTCACCTGCAAGAAAGAGTGTGCTGCACTCATTAGACTTCTCACTTTAAATAAGCAAGAAAGAAAACTATTAGACTGCAAGTTCTGTTGATTGCTGATGTCTGCTGAAGCACAGCTCTTGATGAA